>PVKS010008154.1:48756-69743 GCA_004027875.1 Aplodontia rufa
TCTAGCTTGTTGGACTCAAGTAAGCTTCCCTCCCTGATCTTTTTGGGCAAATGTGCCCTTCACCCCCAGTCTCCAAAACTATCATCTCTGGGTCTCAGAATTCACCTGTGTCAAATAAAGTGCCTTCAGTATCAGAACTTCACAAACTGCTGAGGAAAAGAAGGCCCCAGGGTGCTTGTTAAAAATAAAACTTTTCAAGATCCCTTCCCAGAAGTTTCAGATTAAGTGGGGTCGAGATAAGGCTTAGAATTTCTTTAAGTGCTTTGAGTAAGTCGGGTAAATCTCCTTATCTGGAAAGTCTGAGGAACACCTCAAGATTTCCCTGAGTTCCTGCAGCTGCAGGGTCAGCTCAGCCCCTTTTTGCAAGTCCTTGGGGTGAGGAGGGAGGGAGCAATATTCTTGCCTTGATGTTGGCATCTTCAGGAGCTGAGGAATGAAGGGACCTTTCTTTGCAGATTGCAGAGATTCCCAGGGAAGATGTGTAGCAGAACCATGTGCCACCTGGGACAGAGTTAAAATTTATTAGTCTACTAAAGTGATCTCTACACAAGTTACTGGAACCGCAAAAGGTAGGCTCTTCCCACCACCTTGAACTGAGCAGTCAACAGACACGTTATATGCTAGCATGGTGCTGGGCAATGGGAAGATGAGGAAGGAGATGATTGATGTGGCATAATGAAGACAACCTGTTATTGTTATACAAGCAGACTGGTGGAGTCAGGTGGGCAGCAGGTGCTGGGAGTGAGTGGCTTTCCATTTTTCTTATGTCCTCTAGTATTTTTTGGCTTACAGTATGTTTCCCACATTTATTAACTCATTTGCTTTCCTGCTAAAGCAAATGATGCTCTGAGAGGTCGAGAAACATCTCCCAAGATTCTTTGGCAAGGAAGAGGAAAAACAGAATTTTCCTGTGAACCCAATCCTCTTTCTAATGAAACTGTCTCTAAGAGGCCAACCAGACAGCAGAAGTTAGCCTGGGGGAGAATGAAACTAATTGAATCTAATCTTTTACTTAACCCTGATAAGTGGGACCCAGTCTCAGTGAAACTAAACGAGATAAAAAAACCAGGGCAGAGAGAATTCTAGGAATTGTTCTGACATCTAAGAGCCAGATCACTGGAAAAAGGATGGTTCTAATGTTTTTACGTTAACTAGCATCTTTTCTGGAATTAATGCTCTGAGAAAGAATTTATTCAGAAAAGCAACAAGCCAACATGATTCTATCACCATATTGCAATCGAGTTACAATCATTGAAATAAGGACTCAGCAAGAAGTGGGTCTCTGGAGAAGAATCCTCTGATTTCCCTTTGCTTCTTTGTGTGACTGTTAAGAACAGGGCTGGTAAAAGAAAGAGGAAGAGCAGAAAAGGAGAGACAGTGGGCTTTTGGAGCCAGAAAGACCTAGGCTGGGATCCTGGCTCCCAGCTAGAAACTAGGAAAGCTAACATAACTTCTCTAAGCCTCGCTTCACCTATAACAGTTGGGGGGCGGGGGCTGGAGCAGTGGCTCTGAGGTTACAGCACTTACCTGGCATGAGTACACAGGTTCAAACCCCGGCACCCACATACACAACTAAATGTCAGAGCAACGAAAGCCATGTGAAAAACTCAATAAAAATTGATTCTCTCTCTCACTGTCCTCTCTTTTAAAAAAAAAAGTGGAGGAGGTAAATTAGGCATGTATCATGGGATTGAAACAATACATTGAAAACACTTAGTTCCTAGAAACACTTAAAATGTGTAATCTAATAACAATTACATTTCCCATGAGTTGGTAATTTCCTATGTGTGTTTTCTATGCAATTATTGTAGGTTCACAAATTGGTATTTAAACAAGTTATTTAAACAATTGCTCCCTCCAGCAGCTATAGCCCAACCTAACCAAATGCATCAAGACACCATCCAAGTGTGTGATGTTAGTTTTCAGTAATCTGGCTTCTCCTTTCAGGAAACTCCATCCAGCTCTTTAGCCCTGGCTTGGACTCTCATAGCACTTCTGTTCAGAATCCAGGGCTGAGGGCACGCTGCGGGCCACGCACTGTGTTGTAGCCTGTTCCACACGGATGACTGTGCCCCGCGTCTGCCTGCTGTCTCGGTTGTGGGGCGCAGCAAGTGGAGAGGCAGACAGCCTTCAAGCCAGCGTAGTGTCATGGCTTGCCTGGGCATGTGCAGTGGGTGTGTGCGTGTGCGTGTGCGATCGCATGTGAGTGCAGGGTGGTGGTCAGGGAGCCTTCCAGGAAAGGGTGATGCTTGACATGAGTCTTGAAGCATGATCAGGAGCTCCAGGAAGAGGGGCGTGGCCCACGTGGGTCTCTCTGTGGTGTTGACTAGAGGATTAGGTGTTAAGGAAGGGAGCAGGGACCGGCAACCTGAAAAGGTAGACAGAGATAAATCATAGAGGGTTTTGAATGCCCTTCCCAAGAGCACGGACTTTGCCTGCTGGCAAGGAGGAGGAGGTTCTGAGGATGTTATGCAGAATGAAATGTTCAAATCTGAGTGTACCATGGCTCTCTTTTCTCAGATGGATTCAATTGCCCATGTCACAGCATACTGGAAGGGATCCGAGGGGAGAGTAATGTAAAGGGACAGCTATTTATTGTTGCTGGCTGTCCTGTTCCTGTTCCTCTTCCTTCCACTAACTTCTTTCTTAGCATCCCCTTAACCCAGTCTCAACAGTTGCTTTGTCCTGGAGGCCGGGCCAATCCTCCTGCCTTGATGATTGAGATGGATATGTAACTTCTGCTGGCCAGAGATCTCCCTGGGACTTTTCTGCCACACAGAATCTCTTCTGGCATCACCTAGCTGATGGATATGTCTATAATGCTGGCAGTCATCTTACCCACCTCAGAGATTAAGTCTATTAAAAAAGAGAGAGAGAGAGAGAGAGAGAACCTGGAAAGCAGAGCTACTGAATCGAACTCTACCTGAAGTTGGTCCCATGGATTTTCAGTTTTGTGCTTAAACTAGTTTCATTTACAACCAAAAGAAGGTGAGCAATTGGGGCAGAGAGCTTTCTGGAATGTGGGACTGTAGTGGTAAAACTGGGACAGTCCCAAGTAAACGGAGGCTATGGGTTACCCTAATGCCAGGGGCAAACATAGGGGTTGCATCTAGACAGGAGGCTTTTGCTGTAGTCCAGTTAAGGAAGGACATGGGTCTAACTTGTTGCAGTTGTTCAGGAAGAAGGGGATGGATTCAAGTATTTGGGGAATTCAATTAGGCATGTGTTAGCTCAGTATAAGGAATGAGATGCAATTCTCTATTTTTCTTTGAGAGGAACAGTGAGAGAAAGAGAGAATCAATTCTATTTAGTTTTTCATGTGGTCTTCATTGCTCTGACACTTCGCTGTGTATATGGTGTTGGGGTTCGAACTCGCATGGCGCCATAACTGCTGAGCCATCACTTTGGGCCTGAGATTCTTGAGTGCCCATCTGGCTGCCAGCTTGGGTAAACTAGTGACAATTATGCTACCAATTAAATTTTAGTGAGCCAGGCATGGTGGGGCATATTTATAATCCCACAGACTCAGATGGCTAAAGTAGAAGGATCTCAAGATCTAGGCTAGTCTGGGCAATTTAGTTAGATCCTGTCTCCAGATCAAATAAAAATGCCTGGGGCAACAGCTCAGTAGTTATATGGCCTTGGATTCAAGGCCATATTCAAGGGAGAAGGGATGGGTTTAGTCTTGGGCTTACTATGATGTTTCAAGGTCTTGCATGGCTGTTAAAAATGTCCAGTAAAGGGGCTGGAGCAGTGGGTCGGTAGTTACAGCACTTGCCTGGCATATGTGAGGTCGCAGGTTTGAACCCCAGCACCATGTACACAACTAAGTGTCGGAGCAACCAAAGCTGCATGAAAGACTAAATAAAATTGATTCTCTCTGTCTCTCACTGTCCCTTATTCTCTTAAAAAAAATGTCCAGTTGACAACAGACAATTTTGATGCTTGGACAAGAGATTGGGGCTGGATGTTAGGATGATGTCACTGGAGGTGGTGGAAAAGAATGGTGAGGTTATGGAAGAGGATGATTCATGCTTGGAGGGATCCAGGAGGCAAGGACTGAAAGGCTCCATTGAATTTGGAAATTAGGAGTTCACTGGTCATTTAGTTGTGAGATCAGTTCCAACAGTGGGCGTAAAAATTAGAAGATGGGAAGGGGGACCACACATGGAAAAATTTTGATGAAAGGACAGAGGACAGGGTGGAGAAGACAGGATTATTTGCACAGTGGACAAGAGACAAGTGAAGGCAGGGACATTTGGAGGGAGAAGAATTTGGAATGAAGGAATTGAATAAAGTCTAACTAAAGGATAATACGATATCATTAGGGACCCAGCAGTGATTAGAAATACTATTTCCAGTTTTTCTTAGCTATAGTTTATTCTCCCTGTTCATTCTTATGATTTTGCTTAAAAAATCTCTACCACCAACTCCCACTGTATAATTTCTTGCAAACTGTGCCTGTTTGATGCAATCTTCCTTTGTAGCCTCATTAACATTCCATATCTTCTCCACAAAGATCTTTATTATCCTGACACCCCTGGCTTCTGAGAACCTGGTGCTTCTGCACACACTATTTTCACTCCTGAGGCTATTCTTTCCTTAGTCATCATCAATAAACTCCTATTCATATTTCAAAGCCCAACTCATATTTTATCTCCTCTGTAAAATCTTTTCTAATTCATTCAGGCAGGGCAACCTCTTATCTTAACATCTGCCATATTTCATAGAAATGTATCTGTTTACCTCCTACTACCAACTCCCCAGTATTTCTATCCAAACTATTTTGAGAGATGTCTTTGCTGGGGTTGCCATAGTCTAATAGGAGGTACATATTCCTAGTAGCAGCTCAACAAACAAATGAAATCCTCTTTGTCCTGTCTAAAAGCCAAAGACCCTGTCATTCCCATTGATGACTTTGTTATTCTCTTTTGAAGTTATCTTTTACAAATTCATAAGGCATGCTGATATGTTATTAATTTCCTGAAGAACTTTACTAAGTTAATTCTATAAGTTGTAGCATGTCAGGAGTCAAAGTAAAAATACCTTTCTACAATTTGTTTTACCTTAAACAGTTTTTCCTGGGCTGAAGGTGTAGCTCAATGGTACAGCATTTGCCTAGGATGCACAAGGTCCTGGGTTCAATCCCCAGCACTCAAAAAGATAAAATAAAATAAAATGCTTTCCAGTCCTGCTGAGAAATCAGTAGCTAAAGTATCAGGAAATGATTCTTTAAATATCTTTTAAATACCTATAATTATACACAGCAAACCCACATAACCTTGTCTGACTCCATTCCCTGGACTTTTGTTTTTCTCTTGATTTTCAGTTCATGGAAATGTGAAATGATTTGGAGTGGAGATGAGGAAAAGAAAAAACTGAAAACTGACAATGAGCTGTTTTCCCTTCTCAGATTTATGCAAAAATTTATATTATAGGAAGCATTAAGCATTACCGATACTAAATTCTCCATAAGGAAACAAAACTAGAGGTCATATATATCCTAAGGTTCTCAGCAAATTGGTATCAGGAACATATCATTCCTGATTTTAAGGTACAGGAGTCCCCTTTTGTCCAAGGTTTCAGTCAATCGAGGTTGGAAAATATTAAATGGAAAAATTCCAAAATAAACAATTCATAAATTTCACTTTTATTATAGTATTAATATTTAGATTGCTATAATTATTGTTTTATAAACTAGTTGCTGTTATGGATCTCTTATAGTGCTTGGCTTATAAATTATCATAAGTATGTATGTATGAATAGGAAAAACATATTGTATATATAAGGTTTGGCATCGTCTGTAACTCAATGCGAGCCCTGGGCTCTTGGAACATGTGCCCCAGGCACAAAGGAGGACTGGACATGTTTTTTCTCATAAATCATATTGACTATGATGATCAATTCAGGCATCTTTGAAAAGCATGTAAAATATGCTTTTGGATCTCTCCTAGCTTCACTTTCCTAATGGATAAAGTAGGGATGATAATGGTGGCTCCCTCCTGGATTGGTAGTGAGAATTCAATGAGTTAATAGATACAAAATACTAAACGCAGTACTTGGTCATGGTAAACACCTGGACTACATTACTGTTTATTCTTACTATTAAGCCCACATTATTACATTCTTGATTACTAAAGAACTTGTTTGTTCAACTTACCTTATTTGATTGATTTAAAATTCCCAGTTATTGTCATTTCTTCTCCTCCCTCTTCAAACCATGCATGGAGAGAGCCAATGGGAATCTGGTTGATGTACGAGGGTGCATGATCTTAGGATCTGCACTTTTTGGTTGTAGAAATCAGCACAACTTCACTTCTATGAACCCATTTCCTCATTTGTAAGATGGGGTTAAATCACATTGACTTTCCTTTGTTTAACAGCTGTGAGGCTTCAGCGGGAGATCACATGCAGAATGCCTGCCTGGTGTGTGGTCACTGTTGGATCCCTCCTTTCTCCAGTGCCTGGCACAAATGTCTGTGGATATTGACAGGTGTTGTACAGCCCATATTAAGATGTACTTCATTGATGTCAGCGACAGAGTTTATTTAGAACAAATCATTTCCAATTCATTGACCATAGGAAAGTCAAATAGAGAAATGTGAACCTGTGTGCTCCGAGGGGCAGTTCGTTAAGTACTATTCTCAAAAGGGATGCTGGTCTTCTGATAGATCACAAGATACAAGCTGTGCTATTGCATACCTACATTTTTAAAAAAATGTTAATCGGTTTACATTTTCTTTAAATCCGTTTTAGGAACTTATCACAACTTATATTAGCTCCAGCTTCCCCCCCCCTTCTTTTCCTTCTTTCTTTTAGAAGTGCTAGGGATTGAACCCAGAGGCACTCTACCACTGAGCCCAACCCCTTTTATTTTTTATTATGACACAGGGTCTCACTAAGTTGCCAAGGTCAGCCTCAAACTTGTGATACTCCTGCCTTTGCCTCTTGAGTCACTGGGATTATAGGCATGCACCATCCTGTCTGGCTTCTAGTTTCCCTAATATATATATATAAAATACATAGCTACTAAGCTTAAAAAATTAATTTGTGGGGGCTGGAGGGTGGCTCAGCGGTTACGGCACTTGGCCGGCATGTGCGAGTATGCGAGTTCAGACCCTAGCACCACGTATACAACAAAGTCTTGGAGCAAGGAAGGCTGTATGAAGAACTAAATAAAAAAAATTGATTCTCTTTTTCTCTTTCTCACTGTCCCTCTCTCTTTAAAAAAAAAAATGTGGGGGCTGGAGTGGTGGCTCAGCGGTTATGGTGCTTACCTGGCATGCGTGAGTATGTGAGTTTGAACCCCAGCACCATGTACACAATGAAGTGTTGGAGCAGTGAAAGTCACATGAAAAACTAAATAAAATTGCTTCTCTCTTTCTCATTGTCCCTTTTTCTTTAAAAAAAAAAATTAGTTTGTGGCTGGAGGTGTAGCACAGTGGTACGGATGAAGCTTTGGGTTAAATTATACATGTACATACACAATTTGTGCGTCACCTAAATGTTATATGCCAATTTTTTTTTTTTGAGGGAAAGAGTGAAAGAGAATCAATTTTTATTTATTGTTCTCACCTGGTTTTTGTTTCTCCAACACTTGGTTGTGTATATGGTGCTGGGGTTCAAACTCGGGTCCTTGTGTATGCCAGGCAAGTGTTCTAACTGCTAAGCCAATGCTCCAGCACCTACATGCCAATCTTAAGGATATCCTTACCCGGATCCTACATTACTGACTGGCCCAGTCGGTCAGTGCCTGCCTCAGAGGAAGCACTATTGCCCACATTTGTTCCAGGAGGGTCTGCTCTACCCCTGTTCCAGGACACAGACTTATGGATCCACAGGGCCTTCACACATGGTCAATCATTTAGTGAATGAATTTCTCCTTTTCATCACTAATTGGGGTGTGAGTATGTGTAGAGGTGGTGGTGGGGTGACTGCGTCTAGAGACCAGAGGTAGCAACTTGCACATAGATGTCTAGCTGCAAATTTCTTAAGACTTTCAAGGCTGGTATCTCAACTAGTTCAGTTACTTGCTTCCATAACAATATAGACTGTTTAGAAGGAATTAGTACAGCAATGCTTCAAATAATATTAATTCTCAATGATGCCTAAAACTTGACTATTAAGTTCTAGTCCACTGTGCTAAGCATTGCTCTCCCTATAGTCTACATATCAATATATTGTCACTAGCATTTTACCGTGAATTTACTTGGACTGCACTTTCCTCCAGTGCAAAGAAAAAATTTGGTTTCTCAAAAAAATCGACAGATAAGGTGGAAGCTTCTTGGATTATAGACCATGTTTGCCCAGGGTTGGCTTATAGTTAAATGGCCTTAATAGATTTGAATGACTCAGATAAAGAGACAGCAACTGGAGCAACAGAGGGCCCCTCTGAAGGCAAAGGTTATTTGCTGCTTGCATTGGGAAAGCGGTGGAGTAGCAGGTAGAGCCAAGGTCTGCACATCAGCTGAAGGAGATGGCTATGCCAGGTTGTGCAAAGATGGCTGAAGCTGATAGTGGGAGCAGGTCCTAAAACATGGTCGAAGCTAAGCTGAATGGATTGCAAAGGTGGGCATAGAGAGGGAGGGAAAAGAACTCAAAAGAGTGTCTACCTGGCCCCAATAAAAAGGCTTACAGTGATACCCATTTATTTATCTGTAACTGACCCTCTTGCCAATGAAAAGCTGATGATGGTCCATGTCCAGAAGAGCTGAAAGGCTGTGTGACACCACACTAAGTAGCCACCATCACCTGCAGGCTTGTTTCTTGCTTGTAACATTAGTGTGCATTTCATCTGCACTCCCCTTACAGTCTTACTGTACCACTGAGCTACATCCCTACAACTTTTTTGAGTCAGTCTTACTTGCAATCCTCCTGTCTCAGTCTCCTGAGTTAAAGGGATTATGTGCATAGGCCCAGCAAGTAGCTTCTCCTATCTTTTAAAAAATTCTTTCCTGTTCAGTCCTATCCACCATTCCCAATACAGTTGTCCTCCACTCACTCAGGAACGTGGAGAATTTGGTCAGAACTGATGAAACTGCTTATAAATTGTTGTCTAGTTCTCATAAACAAAGTACTTAAATTCTTCTTCAGTTCTTTACTAGAAAGGGTGAAGTGGTTGAGAGGCCATCCTTTGTTCCTACTTTTTAAATGTGTGCAGTAGTGGAGATTGCACCCAGGGCACTCCACCACTGAGCTACACTATTGTTGCTTTTAATTTTAGACAAGGTCTTGCTAAGTTGCCCAGGTTGACCTCAAACTTGTGATCCTCCTGCCTCAACCTCTTGAGCAGCTGGAGTTACAGGCATGAGTCACTGTGCCTGGCTATTGCCACTCTTCGTATGTGTGTACTGGTTCTCAGAGACGTGCCATCTTTCCAGTTGGATCAGTTCATATTCTGGTGCTCATGGGTGCCTCCCTTTTCTTTTTGGAAGATACCGCCCTGCCTTTACCTCTGTGGAAACCCAGCATAGAGAGAGGGTCGGAGGAGGAGGCAGGGTACCGTCTGCAAGCAGTCAGTGAACATGAGTCACTGCAGGCCTGATGACCTTTCCATTTGTTACCTGTTTCCATGGTCACAGCTGAGTCTCAGGATGGGAAAAGTCACCCATGGGGAGTTGCTGCACCACTCTTAACAACCTCTTCAGCCTCCTTGTTGCTTCTGGGAGGCCTTCTGCACACTAGCTTAGAGCCCATTTTTTTCCTCTTATCATCTCCCATGACCATGACAATGCACACATTGGATCTTCTGCCTCTGAAGCCCCAGCTCATAATTCCCCCACCCCTAGATGCCTTCTCAGAAGGCTCTCTGGTGTGGAGCAGGTTCCCCTTGCTCCTGGGCTCTCAGCATCTGTGCTTGCATCCTGGCACTTCTCTGAGGACACTGTTAAGAGCATGTCTGTCATTCCGACTCTCCTCGATCCAGACTCACATTCTCAGGCTAGCAAGAGTCTTATTTGTCTTTGTGTCACCAAAGCCTGACTCTCAGCACCCAGATCCCAGCAGGTGCTCAGAAAGTGTTAACCAAATGAATGAGGAAAAGTGGTCTTTTATTAATTTATTGAGCAAACATAGGCAAAATAATATGAGACACTGACTCAGTAAAGAAAGCAACAGTGCTTTTAATGAAATTTCTTTCAAATCTGTGAACATGCTAGCTGTGAAGTAAAGGCTTTTATTCTTTCCACAGAACATATTTAAACAATGATCACAGTGTTAAGGTTAGTAAGATGCTGGACAGATGAGTAGCCAAAACATGTTACAAAACAAAATCTCACCAACAATATATCAAGTGCAAATTACTGACATCACAAAAATATGTGTTTATAGTTACATGGCTAAAAACATCATTACAGTAACCAAGTCTGTAAAACTAGGAAAAAACCACTGTATAACAAAAAGGCCTTTCATAAGCTATCAAGGGAGCACACGTTATATAGACAAATCAATTTTCTATTTGAAGTAGCTTGTAGCACCAACACATTGGCAGGACCAGCAGAGGGGCAGTGGCGCTGAACCAAGGCATCTGGGACAGGAAGGGACCTCAGCCAGTGTCAGCTGCCAGCCCCTCATTTTACAAATGGGGAAATGGAGGCCCAGAGAGATGAAGTGCCTTGTCCAAAGAAAGATGGTAACAGATAGGCTAGAAAATGATTTAGGCTAAAAGCAGGCCACTGACTTATGTGAGTGCTCTATTTTAATACACTTACATAACTCTGATTTGATGTATTTTTTCCTATTAACAGGCTTATCATGAAATAGATCAATACAATTCATACCGTCCTCTGGTATTACATGTATATCACTGAGAAATGCCTGGCATGTACTGTGATCCACTGTATATATTTTAAATAAAAACTCAGAGGAATCAGTCAGATGGTACCACCTTAGTTATAAATTGGCTGAAAAGATGGCATACGAAGAGAAAATTGGTGCGTCTTTCACTACATAATCTAATGTATGCCTCAAAATTACCAAATCATCGGTATAAATTTTCTTTTTCTTTTTTTCTGATAGTTTAAAGATTGGTATAGTATACACACCGTCCAAACATGGAGATGTTAAAACAGGCCTTTTCTTTAAAAAGTAAATAAGGTAAGGAATTTTAAAAACTCATTTTTTTTGTTAGAAAAAGAAAAAAGTGTTTAGCTAGAACCCATAGTTTGTGAACCACCTGGTATATAAAGAATTTTCTCTATTTAAAAAAAAAAAGTGATTCTGTAAAATACTTGGGACTCATGTGTTTGGCCTAGCCTATCTTGCCATGGTTGTGAGACCTCAACTGGACAGATATATGATGAACTAATGAAGATATAGGAATGAAAAAGAACGAGATCACTGCTAACAGACGCAGCACTAAAGACAAAATATATTGACTGTATTTAAATAGTTTAATGGGAATGAAGCCAAGAAGCTGCCAGTATATATTTAAGTGTGTCATTACAGTGGTAGCAAAAAAGTAATACACGTTGGGCATCTATCATTATCATAAACCAACTGCTGCAGACAGTTTAACTGTGGCTTCACAAGTAGAACGGACCAGATAAATAAAAGTGACTTCTGCATATCATATATATGTATACATATATTATATTTTCCTCACACAGCATCTAGTTACAAGTAAGTCAACATGTGGCTATCATTTTTCCCCTCTTGTGTCCAGCATCAAAGGATAATTTGATTCCATTTTTTCGTGAACATGCCCTACACCTGGTTAGGAAATTACATGGCATTTATACTCATAGACTTTATTCTATCTGACCAGTGAAAATAAAATAAAATCTCCTGGGACTTCAAGTCCACTTCTTACCACTACAAGTGTATTAACAAATGTATAGCAAAACATACTTGTTTAGTGTTAGGCAAAGGATTGTTTTAGTGCTAAAGAATAAACTATGCTTGCTACCAATAATGTGCACAAGATGGTATAAGAGTAATTTTAAGAAAAGATTCTGCAGTAAGCTGCATTATAAATATTTAAAGAAGCATGTTAAAAATTAGAGTGAAAATAAGCTTAGTGTTCTGAAACTATCAGTAGAAAAAATATACTTATAAAAAAAGAATGTTTCATTAAGCGAAGCATTAAATGTAAAGATGTCTTTAGTGTACATTTCCAATTCCACCTTTTGAAAGGTAAAAGCTTTCTCTCCTATGCAGGTGTCTGTAATTTACTTGGGACTGAGTGTTTCACAGAACCAAGCAGCAGGTGACAAAGGGTTGAGGGCAGTGCTGTGACTTTCACAGGGTCAGTTCACAGTGCTGAGGAGACAGGTGACTGGGAGAAATACTGAATGTGTTCGAGCCATTTAAAAGCAGGACTGTAATTGCTCACCATCAATAAGCATGACACTCTGGCCCAGGACCCTGGATTTTAAAAAGGTCTTGCTTTTCAGGGCAGATTGTACATAAGTAGGGAAAATCATTGTAAATAATTCCTTCTTAGGGATGAATCCTTTAAGACTATGTTTTTAATCCTTCATTAGTAGTTACTTTTAATGAGCCAAAGGTGACTAAAGTATCAAAGGCCTTGTGTATGGTTTGGGCCACAAAATGAGCATTTAAACAGGAACTTCTCTTCCTCCTTGATAAAGTCAAGATGTTCCTTTAGCATTCTCTGCTGGATATTGTGAGGATGTGAGGACTACATTAATATCCAGAGGAAGATTGAGGAACTCAATGTCCAGCTGCTAAAACCTAGGGTCTAAGGAATGTACTGCTGAGTCCAAGCCCCTCCTGGGACACCTACATTCCCCTTGGACAGTCTGGACAGGCAGTGATAAAACTGCAGACGTCAGGGAAGAGTGTGCATATCCTGATACCTTAACGTTTTAAGTCTGTTTATTTCCCACCATGTTCTATTCTCCTGGGGCGGGGGTCAGGAAAGTCACCTTTAAAAACAGATACACTGGCAACAGCGGGGAGATACGGGGAAGGTTAACTGAGAAGGAGAAGGGGATGAATTACAAAGCCAGGCTGAGAAGAGGACTTGCTTTTCACACATTTCTGCTGCCCTGGACCAGGCTCATAGTTCACTCCATCTCATTCTAATCACTAGGGCAGAAAATCCAGAGGTATCCAGCAGAGATCAGGAGCCAGGAGAACACAGCTACCCAGGGTCCTCCCAAGGATCCCCTCCCCTTTTCTGGACTCAAGATCACTGAAGTCCAAAAGGATCCTTGTGAATTAATACCTTACCAAACGACTTTCAGTTTAGCTTTCATTTTTAATTGGCATGGTTTATCATCACCTAAGAGGCCCAGCAAGATTTCAAGAGAGGAAAGATGACTTACCACCTGATCACAATGAATATAATCTTAAAATGCTCTTTATTTTTTGCACAGTAACTATACGAAAAGAATTTTTATTCTACCTACACAGCTCAAGATAAATACAACTTCTGGAGTTGAGGAAATGATGTTACACAGAGAGGGGCATTTTGATGATGAAATAAGCTTTGATATGTGTACATACGAAGACATACGTATACAAAACACACCCCTCCCCCTTGTACACTATACACGTTGGCACAAACCTTATTAAGAACATAATAAGAAATAAAGGTTTCAGGACTGAAGATATTCTTGGCATTTTAATTTGACAGGTGCTTAGGCATAATTTAGGTCTTCACATATCTGAATCAGCTGTATATTTGAAGTTTATAATTGTGTTTTTAAGAAGGCCCAGGCCAACTCTTCTTAAACAGTAACCCAAAGTAATACCATAGTTACCAAACGGAAAACAAGATTGTTACTCTAATGAAATCAGTAAAGGGTATTTTAAAGAAAGGGCAACTTGGAAAAGAAAGACTTTAAAGTCCATTATTCCAAGAGAAGAGCATTTTAGTTATTAGCAGTGGTTACCAAATAAGCTGGAGGCAAAACTCTTCAAGGAGCTGCTCAGGATTTGCTCTGTTGAGAAGAGGCGAGGAATCGTTCCACCGTTCCACTATAAGATGATGCAGGTTTTTTTATCCTTGAAAGGGTTTTCTGAAGTCGGTATGCCTGTCAGCAAAGGGTCACTCCTGGCATGCTCCTCACAGTAGGACATGAGGTCTGCTGATGCCTTTGAGACCTGAGGAAGAGACAAATGAGAAAGAAAACTTTATTCAGAAACCTCCAGAGTGTGTGTGAATGCTAAGACACTGGGTGGAGACTGATTCCAACAGGACCATTAGTCTAGAACTAGTCAGGTGCAAAGGGAATGGCTCCTGGTACGGATGGCCTTCCTTAGCTAAGTGATCCGACGAGCTGGCATGGTTGTCCCCACATATGAGCTATATCTTAGTTCTTATAAAGGTAAAAACACTTAACCGGAATCTGAACAGCAAAAGGAGCACATCCCAACCAAGGGTGATTCTGAAAAAATGAGTGGCCTGAGTTCTTAAAAATGGACTGTGTGTTAGATATTATTATTAGAAATGCAAGTAAGTTTCAAGTAGCTTACAGAAAAAATTACATGTGTTTTTTAAGTGTGTATACAGAGAAGGGAGAGTGTTGCAAGCAAACAGGGCAAAAGGTTAACAACTGGTGAATCTTGGGAAAAGCGAAGAGAATCTGAAAGGTTATTGTTACAAGTCCTCTGCAGGTTTGAAATTTTTAAAAATAATTTTTTCAAAATAAAAACTGTGATGGGTGAGTCAGGAAGGAAAAGCACGTGAATTAAGGGAAAGTTGTATTTTAGTTCCTATCCAGGTAAAAACAGATTGGAATGCAGAACAGAGCTTAAGACCTGAATTACTGGCTTATAGCCAGAACTCTGAATCCAAGTCGAGGAGCTTCAAGATTTACTGTTTAGAGGGCTGGGGATGTTGCCAGTGGTCAAGCACTAGCTTAGTGTGTGTGAAGCCCTGGGTTCTGTCATCAGCACTGGGGGAAAAAAGCAGAGCAAACAAGAAAAGACTCATTGTTAGAGCCTGGGTTTAGGGAGGACAAAACCAACATAGCAAGGTGCAGTTTCCTATTCTAGTTTGAGCTGGGCATGGAATATACCATACCCTGTTTCTAGAAGCCTAGGCGGAAGATCCCAGGTAATAATCAGGTCAGGAGTGTCGGGTGCTGGCTTTGTGTAGCACTGCATGGGGCAGCCTCCTGCTTTGAGGACAGGTGACCATCTCCAGACCAGAGGAATTTACCAGGTGACTGCTTCTGTTCCTAGGAAATAGCCTTAGTCACCACATTCCAGGGTTCTCACTACCTAGTCCTCTCTTGGGACCAAGGGGGAAAAGACTTCAAAGTCAAGTGACCTAAGAAATGCATTCCAACTCCTCCAAGGGTTCTGTACTCACCCTGGGGACAGAAAGTGGACACTAAAGGGCACACATTTAAGAAGCTGTGCTGTCCTAAAGGAAGACCCCAACCGTTAACTTCAAGACACCCTTAGCTGCAATGATACCCTATAGCACTTGGGATGAGGAGGGTGTTTTTGAAATCCACCTGGAACCCCTGTTGCAACTGAAAATACAGTGATCACAGGACTTGATCCCATTCATTCCAGGAAGGAAGGGCTTCTGGAAACCCTTCCAGGATTTTACAGAGGGCCCAACTCTGACTCTGGTTCCTCAGGATTTTCTTTTCTTTCTTTCTTTTTTTAAAATAAGGCCTGTGTTAGATGAAAATTAAGATTCTGAGACTATCAACCTGCTCTAGAAAAATCCTGGAAGCAAGAAGGATCACAAGACATCATCTTCTCCAGCTTGCATCCCAGTCCTGGAACACCTGGGGGAGTCAACAGCAGGCTTGGGGCATCCTCTCAGGCTCCTTACCTTTATTCTTTCAATGGAGGCTTCTAGTCTCAGCTGCTGCACAGTTCTCCTTGCCTGGGCTATGTTGTTGGTGGTTGCTGTTTTGCTGGACATCTTCAATGGTTGTTCTTCCTGAAATCTGAAGAGAATTTTTTTTTTTCAAACGGTGAACAACAGTCATGTTTAAGTTACTTAACATTCATTAAAAAAATGTGTGTTACTTGAAAGGTAATGAATGCACTTGCCCATCATTACAGCCTCTTGGAGGCAGTTACTAAAATGCCCTCAACAATCCCGGCAGTGGCTCAGATGTTCCAGCATGTTATCCATTTGAGGGTCTACATAATCTTTGGTTTGCAGAAACCCACATGAGCAGTTAAATCAATGTACCCCAACAGATAGCGTAAGTGTGGCCATTTAAAGAACTTTCTAGGAAGAAACAAATACATATCAATATCTGCAATAGTTAAGGGGCCTTCAGCAAAAGAGAGCATTAGCCACCAGAGGCCACATCACGTATCAACTTAATTTGACTGCTACCTATTTTAACAGAAGATTTGAGTTTATTTCTTTTGGACTCTTTATACCCAGCTATGAGGCTGATGCAAGTCCTGGCAAGAGAAAACAGTGAGAATGCCCTCCTCTAGAGACCTCTGCAAAAAAGGCACATTTTCAGGTGCTATCAAGATATGTAATCATTCAGAATGTTAGACAGGTCAGCAAGTCTTTTATTTTATTTTATTTTATTTTATTTTTTAAAGTATTTTATTTTTGAGCAACCTTACAAGATTTTAACAAAATAATATAAAATGTGTATATATTCTGGATATTGCATTTATCCCCAGGAGTGCCCCCCCCCATTACCCTCCTTTCCCCAGCAAGTCTTTATTTAAGGAAAAGAAGGAACTTTTCAGCTGAAAGACTCAATGATAGACCCACAGTAAATGTCAAATGAGATTCATGAGTGTCTGAAAGCCTGAAATAATCAATAAATCTTTATTATTCCTTCCTTTGACCTCCCTCTGGCCCCATCCTGGTGCCCAAGGCACTTGCTAGTATGTTTGGCCATGGTTAACTCTCTTCTTTCGTCTGAGCATTTGAGTTCCAGGCTGCCCTGCTACCCCCTCTCCCCAGACTCCTGATGTAAACAGAAACAGCCTGGCCCTTGAGCTTTGACCTGCCCGATTATCCAGTAGCACACATTTCAAGTAGAAGGTAGGCCTGGGACAAGTGCTGCCTGGTGTCCCTCCCATATATGGTTAAGTTCTCTCTTGGCATGGTGGTGACTGGAGGAAAACGCAGAGCTGGCAGGCCTGGCAGCAGTGTGGCAGTTTTATGACTCACAGGGGCAGGTGGACAGTAGGTGTGCCTCACCAGCGCTAGGCAGGGACTCAGCAGTCTTAGGGCGTCATGGCGCCAGCAGCAAACCCAGGCTGACTCAACCTTCAGCAGGAATTACTGCTGCACAAAGCCTTAGACCAGACAGGCTACAAAAAGACCAGCAAGCCACAGGCTCCATGCTGTCCTCCATGTGGGCACTCTGGTACTACAACAGAGTTTCACCAGATATGATGTCCCCAAGAACTGAGTTCAAGGATCTATTTAGGGATTGCATACTCTGAGCTCAGAGGAAGCTCTGGGTCAATTGCACAAATAAAACTGCTTTTAACTAGATGCAGAACTTTGTAATCAGTTTCATCAGCAGGCTTCACATTCCTGGGTTTGTACCCTGCCTCTGCCCCATCCCAGATGGGTGCAAACGGGCAGAGTGTTTCACCTCTATAATCCCAAGTTTTTCTGTGGTGGTTGTTTTGTTTTTGAGTATCCAGACCTGCTCTACCACTGAGTTATATATCTGGTCTTTTTATTTTGAGACAGGGCCTTGATAAGTTATGCAGGTTGGCCTTGAACTTGTGATCCTCCTGCCTCAGTCTCCCAAGTCACTGGGACTCCAGGCGTGTGCAACCATGCTCAAAAGTTTCTTCATTTGTAATTTAAAGATACTACCACCCACCTCAAAGGATTTTATGGGATTCATTCACTGATGTACATCTAGTGTTAGCACAGGACCAAGGCACTCCCATAAACTGCAACTCCTATTATTTTTATTCTGAGGGTCACACACAGATCATGAATTGGAATTCCAAGTTTACCTGTCTGTTCTGCCCATGAAAGTGTCCTGACTGACCTGGTCTAGGTGGGATGTGAGGGATCAGCCCTTTAGAGCCTACCCCTAGGCACTTCTGCCACACTTCAGTGTCAGGGCAGAGTGGAAAGGTTGGTGACAGCCAACAAAGGATTCCCCTAGAAAAAAAGAAGCCCTAGCAGTACAGGAAATGGGGAGGAGGAAGCATGTGGTTGTGGCAGGGCAGGGTGGCCTTGCCTTGTTCTGGCCTTGGGCAACCTTAGTTCAACACATTCCTGGACTAGCTTCTCCCTCAGACTCCTCAGTCCTGCTGCCCCACCCAAGGAGAGGCCTCAGGTCTCCTCCCTGGGGGTGTTACTCACACCCAACCACCTGGCCTAGCTCCTTTCTATACTTCCAAGCCAGCATATGAAATGTGCCTGAGGCCGTGGGCAACTTCACCCTGAACAGTGCCCAGTGAGTTGGTTGCACATTTCATTCCCCGCAGCACACTGAACTGGGCTCCCTTTCCACTGGTGGCTGTTCTCTGCCTACAGCATGTGAACATGACACCTTTTCTGAGTGGCCTGTGGTTTCCAGGCTGTACCCTCAGGATTTTCTAAATGTGCTGCTTGCGTGAGAATAATGCCAAACATTCTCTTCTTCTCGACTTTCAGGGCACAAAGTTTCCAAGGCCTGGGCAAGTTTTCCTGTAACTGCAAACAGGTCACACATATGTGGACTCAACCAGTCACTGCTCCCACCCATGTGACCATAAGCAAACAGTCCGCAGCCAGGCTCTATTTATAAAAAGCCTGGGTAGGTACCTCTCAAAGTTGTGAGAAGGCTGGCATCTAGAACACAGAGAACTCTCTTACTTCCTGACTGAATTATAATGAGGATTTAAAACAGCTAGTAAGAAGAAACAAAATAAGACACAACAAAGAAGATAAGAACAGCAGCCCCTAATTCACGCTTGCAGCTCTGGTTTCAGGCAGTGGTTTGGTTCTGTCTGCTCTGCCCTGTGTCTTCACTGGGGTGCCTACTCCTCACTCCCACAGCTCCCTGCTGCCTTCAACCAGGGGAATCTTTTAGGCCCCAGGCTTTGCAAACCTTTTTTTTTTTAAATTTATTTTTATTTATTTATTTATTTATTTATTTTTTATATATGAGGTTGGGGCTGGAGTTGTGGCTCAGCAGTTACAGTGCTTGCCTGGCATGTGAAAGGACCTGGGTTCAAACCCCAGCACCACATCCACATACACACTGAAGAGTCAGAAAAATGAAACCCAGAAGAAAACATAAATAAAATTGATTCTTTCTCTCTCTCCCTCTCAAAAAAAAAAAAAAAAAATATGGGGTTTTACTATGTTGCCCAAGTTGGCATAGAACCCCTGGGCTCAATGATCCCCCCATCTCAGCTTCCCATGCAGCTGGGACTAGTATGCAACAGTTTTTTTTTTAAATACCAGGGACTTAACCCAGGGGCACTTAACCACTGAGCCGCATCCCTAACCCTTTTTATTTTTTATGAGACAGAGTCCCGCTAAGTTGCTTGGTGCCTCACTAAATTGCTAGGCCTGCCTCAAACTTGCAATCCTCCTGCCTCAGTCTCCCAGGTCGCTGGGATTTCAGGCGTGTGCCACCTTGCCCAGCAGCAACATATTTTTAAAAGCATGCTACTGGTTCTTGGTATGTCAGGCTAAGAATAAACGGGTAGGATGGATGCAGCTTTTGCCCTTAGAGACAACATTAAATAAGTGAGAGGATCCTTTCCTTTTGTTCTTCAGCAAGAGCCCAAACCCTGCTACTGCTCTCCATCCCTCTCAGGCTCCCACTCAATCTTTTCCTCAAAGTTCCTTCGCCTCTGCTGGTAAATGAATAACTGGTTGAAATTTTGGAGACAAGAGATTTTTATAGCTTCACAGACTTATCAAACACAGTTTTCTACTGAATATCGCATAGCAATAGCTTCAGGAAGTAAGTCAATTGAATGGGGTCTCTATGAGCATCCCTAGAAAGCACTGTACAGTGGGCCACTGGAAATAATATAATCTCTGATTATCACTTTGTTCCTATGGAGGAATCAGATTAAAAATTTTATTGTTTCAAGTTGAGGAGCCTCTTCCAGGGACTCTGAGTTTTCACTGTGTGGCCTATTGGCAGGGGCCCTGTTGTTTCACTCTGGAGAAGTGAGAGGCAGGGTGAGGTGCTCCCCGTGTTAGGACTAGCTAAGGACACCCCTCCTGCTTGCACTGCTTCAATAGCCAGGCTGGGCAGACCCTCCAAACATCTCGGCACCCTCAGAAGGCTTGCTCTGGTCTTCTCAATGGCAGGGGTGTCTACTGTTTGTGTTTCTAGTGCTTACCTGCTTGCTTATTTACATCAAGACAGCTTCCAAGGCAGTTCCCCACCCCCACCTCTGCATGGAGCCTGATGGCACACTGATTGTACTACTCTAGGACATCTCACTAGAATCTTGAATGGGGCATTACTATACATCCTTGTTTTATAGATGAGGTTAGAAAAGCTCACTGCAAGATAAGCCAGATTGTAGACCATGGTCCTCCTCATAAGCCTGTTCTCTCCAGAAGCCACCCTTCCCTCTTGTTCCAAGGAAAGGGTGCAGTTCCAACTGAATTGATTCATACTAAGAGCATCACTAAATGTTCCAGAATGTGGCTCTTAGTTAGTAGTGACTGACACTCTCTGCTGACCATCTTGTGTTTATGCGACACCCGACCTGGATAGAAGGCATCTTGCTTGTCTACCTGTGGTGCCTGCAGGGCAAGCTTCCCCTCTCATAAACAGGAGCTGGGCAAAGGCTGAAGTCAATATCTGAGGCCCTGAGCTCCATCCCACCCAGAAGGGTCAAAGCCTATGTGAGCCTGTGCAGACCACTATCTGGATATTGCTGGAAACTCTGGATATTGCTTCTGCAGCCTTACTTTCAGTTTTATGTAAGGGTAACAGATTTGAATAAACATATGAAGTATTTAGTTAGTCAAATCATTTGCATTGGTTTTAAAGCTGTGGTTCATCTGAATCCTCTCGTTCCTAGAAATTCCCAGGAACATGATGTCCCATTAGGGAAATATGGACATTTTAATCTTTGTTGGTTGC
>PVKS010008155.1:0-69630 GCA_004027875.1 Aplodontia rufa
GGGTACTTTCATTGAGGACAAATCAGAAAGAGGGATGCCACCAACCAAGAGGACAATGGCAGGCATGGAAATGGGCATAAACAACAGAGAACATTCCCTTGCATTTCTACATGAGTCTCCGGGCACCCCAACTGACAGCAGAGAGAGAGAGGAAAATAACCCTGAAACCAAAAAAGCTTTTCTTCTTGAAAGGAAGCTCCACAGCACTGAGGCTCAACACACCATGAAGGAAGCGAGAAGCCCCCGCATCCGTCCCCAGGAGAATGTGCTGTGGGGCGGCTGGGGGAGGTGGAGCGAGGTTGGCAAGGAGGTGTTGGAGCTGTTTGTTAATATTTACCCAAATTAATAAGATGTTGAGCAACAGCCTCCGTGGAGAAGCCACAGTTAAAATTAGTAAGTAGTTCATCGTGTTCTAACAATATGGAATAATTAATTTCCACACTTGGGTTTTTTTTTCCATAAACAGTAATTAAAGAGAAATATTATATAGCTGCACCTGCTTCTCACTTTCAGCTTTCCACAGTGAGTAAACCCAATCTTTTATGGATGAGAAGAGACACGCGCCTCCGAAACCTGTAGGATGAGCGGGAAAAGAAACCCTGCAGCCTTCCCTGGGGACGTGTAAGAAATCTCAAATTACTAAGCCATATGGAAAGGGCGCTCTTCCCACAGTGGGGACAAGGCTTCTTTTCCCTCTGACTTCCGGCTGCTCTGAAGGTTTCAGGACTGATGGGGGAGTGAGGCTTTTCTGCCAGCAGTAACGAGACCCCTGTAGAGCTTACTCTGAGGACAAGGGCAGATTAATTTCCACACCCCATTCCTGTTCCTCTGATGGGGCCTAATTCTCTGTCCCCAAATAAGGGTGTCAGAGTAGTCTAGAGGAGTTTAAGGTGAAGTTGAAGGTCAGAGGCTCCTGGTCCCACTCAGGTGGACATGAGCCACCTCCAGTCACCTCCAGGATTCAACCACACTGTCATGGGGAAGTCAGAGCCCAGAAGAGGTGGGAGAGCTAATATCCGTGAGGCACTTTACAGTTTACTCTCCTTAGGGCTCTTACAATCAGTATGCAAAGTTATTCTGCTCTCCAACTAAATCCCAGCAGGGATCCTGCCACAGCTGCCTGCCGCTTGGAAATTCTGATTTCTGCCTTTGGTCTCTGAGGCCTCCCCACAGCACCTTGAACAAACAGACTCAGCGTGCAAGGAGCACCCTGCCCAGCAGCCACAGGGCAAGTGCTTCCCTTCCTCATCCTTCCTCAACCTCAACAAAAATACGTGCTTGTTGGCCAGCTGGGTCTCTGAACTGCAGCGAGTGTTATTTCTGGAAAAGGGGCCAGGCGTTAAAGTGATGTGACGACCTCCATTCTCACTCAGGGAGGAAGAAAGCCATAACCGGAGGCAGCAGACCCTGATTAAGGACTTGGAGTACAACATTTCATGAAGAAGTGAGTTTCACTTTTTTTTTCCAGCTCCAAATGATACAACTTGGGCTGTGGAGTAAGTAGGCATCCTATAGCCCCATAGGAGCTGATTGTGCATCACCTGTTGGAATTCAAGACCAGAAGACCACTTCAATCACTGTGAAATGTCTTCTGCACTAGGGCACAGAAGAGACATCTTATAATGATGTGATAAATTAACAACTGGAGAGATGCACAATTCCGAAGGGGAGAGGTCAGTACTGGGCAAGAGATGGTACCAGGAGATGCTTTCTTCCTGAGCTGGAATGTTGCTAGACCTCCTGTGTCTTCATTGTTCTACTCCTACCTAATCCCCCTGGGTGAGTCCAAGAGGGGAGAGAAAGTTAATCCAGGTGCTGGGAATTCTTCAGACTCAGCATCCTTCACTCCCTGTTCATGGTGCTTGATTCCTGGGATTTCCTTCCAAGCAGAAATGTCAAGATTGACTACAGAAAGGGAAAGCCCCTGCATGGTTTCTCACACGGCTTGACCCTTGACCAGGGGTTGGAGGGAGAATCCCCAGATCCCTGGAATCCTGGAGGAAGGCCTTAGAGTTAACCATATACCTGCGTTCTTCTTCCTAGCATCATTTTTCCCAGCACTCTTCCTTCCAAACTCCATAAAGTATCCTTGTCTTGACTCGAGCCTGGCAGATGGTAGGGTAGATGGATTCTGGGCCAAAGCTGGGATGAGCTATGCAGGCACCTTAGGTAACCAGAACTGGCAAAGCCATGAGCAAGGTCCCAAAGATTATTGGGGGGCATGACCAAGGAAACAAGTGCTATTGGCAAATTCAAGGGACTTAGGAGACTTAGGAAAGGACCAAGAATGAAGTAAGAGTCCTAGAGGATGATCAATGAAGTTTGGAGAGTCTGGCCCACAGTTAGCCCTTGTTCTGAGAACAAGTCCCTCTGCACTGTATATATTCTGCCTGATAGTCCAGCTCACCGAGTGACACAGTCCAGTTCCACCTCATAGAACCTGTGCAGAACTGATCAATGCACCTGCTCGGCCAATAGCTGAAGGCATCAATCTAACTGATTGCTTGGTATTTCACCTACCTCTACCTGCAGAACTGAAACATTTTGAATTGTTTTTGTCAGTATAAACACTTATTCATAGCTAGTAGGTACATTTTGGAAAAATGCAATAAACTCAAAAAATTCCAATTTTTTGATTCAGTAATTGTCTTTCTGGGAATCTCACCTAAGGGTATCATCAGAGATGCAGACAAAGACTTTGCACAAATCTTTTTAGCACAACCTCATTTAGAGTACAAAACAATAGCTGAGCCCAGTTTTCAGTTTGGTATTTATGGACCTTAGAAGTTACTGCTCTGCCTTAACAATAAGTAAAAAATGGGACAAACTAAAAAGAAAAAAAAGAAAAATCCCTTCTTAGATCTGTAAAAGCAGCCACGTCACAAGGCAATTCCCTGACCCAAATTAGAGAGACCAATCAGAGAGAATACAGAGAAGCAAAACTGACTGAAGCCCATAAGATAAAACAGGAACTAGAGCCACAGCAGGAATACCTGAATGGCAACTGATGAATTGCTGGAGGCTCTGTGTGGACGAGTCTGAGAGATGAAAACTTCAGGGGGGAGTCAGTCTTCATAAAAGGTGAATCCCCCATACTTTTATGAATTTTACCTCTAGGTGTTCAACCCTGACTGAATATCAGAGAAAAATTCCATTCTTAACAAGGCCTGCTCTTAAGAGAAACTATTTAACCAGAGCCTAACCTGTTGGGTTTTAGGAGTCTAGCTGACCCTGGGAAAGGGAAATACTCAACTCCAGCTAGTTTCAACCTTTCACATGGGGTGATGCAACCCCAGCCCACTTTAACCATTCTCCCCCACCTACGGTTGGGAAGGGAAGGCAAAGAAGCTTGAGTAAGTCCACAGTCCAGGGGCACAAGCTCACTAAAACACTGAGACCTAATTGCAGGACCGTAGAATGCTTCCCTCACCTCACATTACGAAGAGCCACAACCATTCTTTTTACCTAAGGCAGCATGTTTGGCAATCAAGAAAAACAATACAAGACGTACTACAAGACAAAACCAAAACAAAGAAAGCACAGTTTAAAGATCTATTGCAAGCATTCAAATCAGTCTCAGTCATATACAGCAGGATGTTGGAATTATCAGACTAGGAGTTTAAAATAACCAATGGTAAATATGCTGAGGGCTTTAACAGAGGAAGTAGAGAGCATGGAAAAAATAGATGACCAAACGTTAGCAGGAAGACAAAAGCTCTAAAAAGAACTGTTAAGATTTAAAAAAATAAGAACACAAACAAATGAAGAATGTCTTAACACGCTTATTAATAGACTGAACATGGCTCTGAGTTTGATGATATCTCAGTAGAAACCCCCAAGACTGAAAAGGCAAACAAAAAGACAGACTGGAGAAAATGAAATATCCAGAACTGTGTGATAACTAAAAAAAAAAATGTAATGTGTAATGGGAATACGAGGAGAAGAAAGATAAATATTTGAAATAATAAAGACTGAGAATCCCAGACACCAGCCCGCAGATCCAGGAAGCTCAGAGAACGCTGAGCAGGATACGTTATGAAAAACAAACAAACAAAAAACAAAAACTATACCCAGGCAGATCATTTTCAAGCTCCAGAAAATCAAAGATAAGAAAAAACCCTGAAAGAAGCCAGAAGGAAAGAAAAACTTATCAAACATAACAATCACATCTGGTTTCTCCCTAGAAACCACACAAGCAAGAAGAGAATGAAGTAATATATTTGAAACATTGAAAGAAAAAAATAATCAACCTTGAATTCTGACTTGAGAAATTATCCTTCAAAAGGGAAGAGAAATAAAGATTTTCTCAGATAAACAAAAATTGAGGGATATTGTGCCAGTAGACCTCCCTTTTAAGAAATGTTTTTTACAAATTATTTGGATAAAAGAGAAAATTATATATGTCAGCAACTCAGATCTATATAAAGAAAGGAGGCACATTGGAGACGGAATAAATAAAAGTAAAATAAAAATTCTTAATTTTCTTATTTTAATTGATACCACAGCAAAAATGAATATATGTGTTTCTATATAAGCAAAGTATATAGCAGCAATGATACAAAGAATAGAAAGGAGGAATTAGAATTATTTTGTTATTATAAGATACTGGCACTGCTCGTTAAGTGGCATAGTATTATTTTAAAGTGGACTTGGATTTATTGTAAATGCCAGGACAACCACAAAAATAGGGTTTAAAGAAATACAAGTGGTATGCTAGGAGAGAAAATGGATTTATATAAAGTCCTCAGTTAAAACCACAAAAGGAGAGGCTGGAGCGGTGGCTTGGCGGTTACGGCGCTTGCGGCGCTTGCCTGGCATGCACAAGTACACAGGTTCAAACCCCAGCACCCACATACACAACTAAGTATCAGAGCAATGAAAGTCATGTGAAAAACTCAATAAAAATTGATTCTCTCTCTCTCTCTCTTTCTCTCACTGTCCTTCTCTCTTTAAAGAGAAAAAAACACAAAGGAGGGTGAAATATAGAAAAATCAAGAGATGGCGATGTGGGCAATGTAGGGGTAACTCCGGTTTAGGAGCAAATGTATATGATATTGTTACTTTATAAACATTTATGATTGTACAATAACTCAACTCCTTAATAAAAATTAATAAAAGAAAACCATAAAAGGCAGAAAAAGAGTGGAACAAAACCAAGGGTGGCAAATAAAAATTTTTTTTTATTTGGATATTCATCCAACTATTATCAATAGTCACTTTGAATGTTAATGGTCTTAATCAACCAATGAAAAGACAGGGATTATCAAAGTGTATAAAAAATAACTACATATATGTAGTCTATAGGAAATCCACTTTCAGAAAGGTGCAGTAGCACAACTTATAATCTCAGAAGGTAGGAGAATCACAAGTTGAAGGCCAGCCTGGGTAATTTAGTGAAATCTTGCCTTAAAGTAAAATTTTTAAAAAGGCTGGGGATGTGGCTCAGTAGTAGAATGTTCCTGAGTTCAATCCCCAGTGCTATTAAATTAAATTAACTTTCAATATAAATGCACATACACAGTAAAAGTAAATAGATGCATGGTTTTGATTTCAAAATTAATCAAAAGAAAGCAGGAATAGCTATACTAATTTCCAAAAGAGATGATTTTATTTATTTTACTTTTTAAATGAAAAAGACAGAGGGAGAGTGGGAGAGAGAGACAATCAATTTTATTTATTTTTTTCATCTGGATTTTGTTTTTCTGACACTTAGTTGTATATGTAGTGCTGGGGTTTGAACCTGGGTCCTCACGCATGCCAGGCAAGATCTCTAACTGCTGAGCCACCACTCAAAGCCCTTAGAGATAATGAACAAGAAAAATTATCAGGGTAAAGAGGGGTTTTAGAATAGTGACATCAATTTAACAAAGGAAATCAATTCTCCAAAAAGACATAACAATCTTTAAGGTGTATCAACAGAGTACCAAAATAATATAGTTTTGAGTGTATATATATATATATACATATATATATATATATATACAAACATATGATGAGGTAAAAACTGATAGATGTGCAAGTGGAACTAGACAAACACACTGATATAGTTGGAGACTTCAACACTCTTTATCAGAAGCAACACATCCAGAAAATCAGTAAGAATATAGTAGAAGTCAGCAACATCATCAATCTACTGGACATAAAAGACATTTATAGATTTGTTCATCTGCCAAAAGTAGATAGCATGTTTTGGTCAAGCTAACATGGAATATTTATCAAGATAGATCACATTCTGGTCACTACAACATATCTTTACAAATTTTCACAAACATAAATCACACAATGTATCTTCTACTATCACAACGAAAATTAAACTAGAAATTAAGATAGCTGGAAAATTCAAAAAGACTTAGAGATTATATCAGGCACTTCTAAATAACACATAGGTCAAAGAATAAACCTCAAGAGAAAAATTTAAAATGCTTTGAGTTAAATGAAGATGAAAACACAGCTTATCAAAATTTGTGGAATGCAGCAAAAGTAGTGCTTAGAAGCAAATATATATATTATTGAATGTACATATTAGAAAAGAGCATAGATCTAAGGCAGGCATAGTGGCTTTAATCCCACTGGCTCAGGAGGCTGAGACAGGAGGATCGAAAATTCAAAGCCAGCCTCAGCAAATTAGGAAAGCCCTAACTAATTTAGTGAGATGTTGTCTCAAAATAAAAAAAATAATAATAATAAAAGCTTGAGGTTGCAACTCAGTGATAAAGTACCTGAGTTCAATCTCCAGTATCAAAGGGGAAAAAATAAGAATATTAGGAAATGAGAAAGTAAATAGCAAATCATGTAAATCATGTCTAAAGCAAGAAAAAGAAAAGAAATAATGAAGTTAGAACAGAAGTTAATGAAATTGAAAGCAGGAAATCAATAGAGAAAATCAATGGAGCCGAAAGCTTTTTTCTTTAAAAAGATCAATAAAATCGGTAAGCCTCTATCCAGGCAAAGGAAAAAGAAAATACACAAGTAACAACATGGGAAATACTATATACCCATGCACATTAAAGATACTAATGGATCGTGCAAGTAGCTCTCGGTCTACAAATTTGATATCCGATGGAAATGGAGCAACTCTTTGAGAGACATTATTTGTGTACCAAAACACAAAAAGAAACAGATGATCTGAATAGGTCTATATCTGTTACCGAAGTTGAGTTAATCATTAGTATCTTCCATCTGTGACCCAGATGGGTTCACGGATCTCTACCAAACATTCAAGGATGAAATGGTACCAATTCTCTTTAACCTCTTTCCGAAGATAGAAGATCAAGTACGCCCTAATCCATTCTAGTTCATTAGGCCAGATGAAGGCATCATAAGAAAAGAAAGCTGTGAAGCGATGTCTTCTGAACATAGATGCAAAAAAATGTTAGCAAGTGAAATGCAAAAGTGTATAAAAGTAACTACACACTATTGAGTGGGATTTATCCCAGGTACTCAAAGTTGTTTTCAGGATTAAAAAGTTAATACACAAAAGTCAACTGTTTTCCTGTGTATCAGCAATGGGCAAGTGGAATTTAACATTAAAAAGAAAAAAAACAACATTATTTCATTAGCACACTCAAAAATAAAATAAGTATAATATAACAAAAGTGATATAAGATCTATATAAGGAAAACTATAAAACCCTGATGAAAGAAATCAAAGAATAGCTGAATAGAGAGATATTCCCAGTCCCTGAATAGAAAAACTCAATATTGTCAAGATGTCTGTTCTTCCCACATGACCTATAGATTCAATTCAATACCAATCAAAATCTCAGCAAGTTATTTCGTGGATATCAAAAAACTAATGCTGCAGTCAAGAAGAGACAAAAAGATTTAGAATAACCAAGATGATAATGAAAAAAAATTAGGAAACTAATGAACTGACTTTGAGGTATAACATAAAACTATAGCAATAAAAAAATGTTGTATTTGTGTAAAAATAGACAAGATCAAAGGAAAAGGATAGAGATCACAGAAATAGACCCACAAAAATATAATAAAATGATCTTTGACAAATGAGCAAAAATAATACAGGGGAGAAAATACTCTTTTTCAATAAATAGGGCTGGAAAAACTATACATCCAATGCAGAAATAAAGAATGAATCTAGACACAGGCTTCACACTTTTCAAGAAAATTATCTCAAAATGGATCATGGATCTAAATGTGAAACACAAAACTAAAAAGTCCTTAGAAATTAACATAAAAAAATCTAGAAGTCCTTGGGTTTGATGATGACTTTTGTAGATACAGGAAAAACACAAAAGAAAACATCAATACTCTGGATTCCACTAAAGCTTAAAATTTCTGCTGTGTGAAAGAAACTTTCAAAGAATGAGAAAGGAATTCACAAACTGGGAGAAAATATTTGCAAAAGACATATCCAACGAAAGACTGTTATCCAAAATATACAAAATCCCTTAAAGCTCAACTATAAGAAAATCCAATTTAAAAATAGACCAAAGAAAAAATAATAAAAAATAAAAATAGGTCAAAGACCTTAACAGATATCTCACCAAAGAAGCTGTGCAGATGGGAAAGCAGCACATGAAAAGATGCTTCGAATCATATGTCCTCAGAGAAATGCAGATTAGAACTGAGATATCATTACATGCGTATTGGAATGGCCAAATTCAGAACAGTTGAAAACACCAAATGATGGCAGGGATGTGGAGCTACAGGAACTCTCATTCATTCCTGGTGGGAACCCAGATTGGTGTGACAACCTGGGAAGACTGTTTGCAGATTCCTTAAAAAGAAACTTAACATACCCTTCCCACGCCACCTGGCATTCTCACTCACTCCTTGGTATTGACGCAAAGGAGTTGAAAACTTAGATCCACACAAAAGCCTGCACGTGAATATTTATATCAGTTTTAGTCATAATTACCAAGACTTGGAAGCAGCCAGGATGTCCTTCAGCAGATGTGTGGATAAGTAAACTGTGGTCCATCCAGACAACGAAATATTATTCAGCAATGAAAATAAATGAGCTACAAGCCATGAAAAGACACAGAGGCAACTTGAAAGTACAAAGTGAATAAGCCACTACGTATGATATGATTTCAACTATATGACATTTTTGGAAAAAGCCAAACCATGAAGATAGTAAAAATTGCCAGTTTCTAGGCGGAATGGTGGAGGGAGGGATACGGAGGAGAACCCAGAGGATTTTTAGAGCAATGGAACTGCTCTGAACAATATCACAAGGATGGGTACATGGCATTATAAATTTACCAAACTCAGAATGTACAATGACAAATGTGAACCCTAATATAAACTGTGAACTCTGAGTTGCAATAACATGATCATATAGATTCATTAATTGTTAACAAACAGACCCCTGTGGTGGAGGTGCTGACAATTCAGGGTGGAATAAAAATGGCATATGTAGAGATGGGAAAAATGGCATATGTAGAGATGGGGTCCCATGGAAAATCTCCGGCACCTTCCTCTCACTTTTGCTGTGAACCCAAAACTGCTCTTAAAAAAAACAGTCTTTTTATTTTTAAAGAAGGAAAAGCAAATGATGAATTGCTTGAATGTTCAACAAAAGAAAAGTGGTTATGTATTTAAAAAACCCTGTGACAAAATATTATGCAGCCACTAAACATGATTACAGATACTTTTTTTTTTTAGGCAAAATGGCTTTGACGTAAATTATATATGCAGAATGATTGAAAATATGTGGATTTAAAATCTAAAGAATGCCTGAGCTGAGGAATTCAGATATTTGCTACTTTTTTTGTTATACTTTTCTACTTGTCTAAAATTTCCATAATGCTCACATACTACTTTTGCAGTCAGAAGGAAAATAATCGCTGTCTTCTTCAGACGCTGGAAGAGTTGGTTTCTTGAAATCCATGTCGCTCTTAACCTGGTTGCAGTTTCTGATGCCAGCTCCGATACACTCCCCATCAGCTCTTGCCTGGCACGACCCAGCAGGAGAGTTGTCTGTTTGGCTGTAATTCTGAATTCCAATAAAAACACTGCAGCTGCTGCTGGTTGGGGTTTGTATTCTGAATTCTCAACACAGCAGATGCACAACCTTCCCCATGCCTTCGACTCTTCTACACTGCCAATCTCTCATTTTATGCAAATACTAAATATATTTTAATGGATCCAGATTGTTAGTGAGGTAATGAATCCAAGATTGGGACTCCTCAAGGACCCTCTGCTGAGTTCCTAAACTTTGAACTTAGGTACTCACAAGTCTCCGTCAAAGGAAGAACATAAATCCAGGTCAGTCTTGAGAAGATCTAGTTCAGAATGGAAACCTAACTCAACTTTGCTTTTAGGATAAAGGAAATTTACTGTTTCACCAAAATGAAAACTCCAGAGGTAGGCAAATTTCAGACACAATTTGATCCAATCACTCGAGGTGGCTCAAGGCTCCGGGGCTGTCTCCCCTCCAAGTTCTTGACTTGCTTCATTTTAAGCTCACTTCCCTCCAGGCTGCAGCAAACATGTACATTATTGCCTCATCCCCCAATTGTCCCATCCAGAAAAAGAGAAAAAGCCCTTGTCCTAACCTTGCTGGAAAAAAAAGAATACTATTTGCTGTGATTGGACCAGAGGGATGGGAATGATGTGTCAGGATTGATCAAGTCTCCCCAGCACAGCTGACAGTGAAGTTAGCTTCCTCACAACCACATGAATCCCAGACACGAGGAAGAAGAAGCTAGCTGCTGGAGAGGATATCCCAGATGCCCACCTTCCATTTGGGGAGTATATGGGAAGAGTTGTTTTCAAAAGTGTTAATGACAGGGGCGTTTATGGATGCTTAATGTTAGGTCTTTGTTCAGAAAACACTGACTGTTAATTTACAAATCTATTTAAATGCAATATTTTCACATTTTAATATTTATAATTAAATATTTTAATAAAACTTTTTATTTTGTTATTTCTGACATTTCAAGGAAATGAATGTCTAAAGAATATTGATTCAAACTATTTCAATGGCCCAAGGAAACAAAGATTAGAAAACTAATTATAGCTTTTCTTTATGGAAAGAAGAGTTTCATAAACAGGCCAATGAAAATCAATCTCTGAGGATAGACCCCCCTCCTCTGTGTGCTATCAACCTTTGCTAAATGCCCTTCCTCTTCCTCCTCTGCTGGAAACTCCTCATGAATCAAGAGCCCTCTCTCATCCTCTCCTTGTGAAGCCTTCCCAACCATTTCTCCACTTAAAATCAGGGCTTCTCTAACTGTTGGCTCCAGCTACAGATGGATCGTCCCTTATACAGTACTCACTCTGATCGTTTAATACAAGGTGCTGCGTCCCTATTGCTTCCCTGTGGACATCAGAATTTCAGGGAAGGAGGATTTAGGCAAGGAAGGTTGGTGTGGAAGAATAGTAACCAGGAGATAATCCTAGTAGCTAGGACGGCCAAAGGATATTTAAGACCAATTTTTAATGAACCCTACCATACCAAACTCTGACAGTATTGAAAAAAAGATGGGAATAGAAGAGTGATCCAATTAGGAATTGATATGGGATAGAAGCTTTAAAGATAAATAAGAGAGTCAAGGCACAATATAGAACAAAACAGAGTGGGAGAAACAGAATCCCTTCAAAATCAGAAGAGCTAGAATGAGCATATTACAAAGACAGAGCTACATCAATGTTTACAGCAGCTCAGTTTACAATGGCTACATTATGGAATCAAGCCAGATGCCCCTCACTGGATGAATGGATCCGAAAACACATAGACACACACAATGAAGTTCTATGCAGCTATTAAAAGAAAGATATCATGGCTTTTGCAGGTAAATAGATGGAAATGGAAAAAAATCATGCTGAGCAAAAGAAGCCAAACCCAGAGACTTAAAGGTTGAATGTTTTCTCTCATTTGCACAAGCTAGGATAGAGTGAAGTTAGACAAGTTTACTATACATACCAAATTCAAAGTAACACATAATCTAGGGGAACTATAGCTATGGGGGGAAGAGGGTGGGGGAGACAGGGAGGGCCTTGAGGGAGGGAAAAGGGGGGTTATTTATTCTGTATGGTACAGTTGACTTCCCTCAGAAGCCAAATAATACTCAAGCAGGCATTTAAATCTTGAAAATTCAAAAACTAATATACATGTTTATGGACATTTATATATGTAACAGGGGAGAATTAATTTGGAGTAGAGAGAATGGGGAGTGGGTGAAGGGGGGAGATACTAGATATGGATCAGGCTCAAGTTACATTATCATTACGTATGCATATATGAATGTGTAGCAATGAATCCCTTCAATATGTAAGAACATGCTGAACTAATAATGAAAAAGAAAGAATCTCTGGGGACTTGGAGGTGGGGTCTGGGGTGTCCGTCACCTGCTGTGGGAGTCCTGGCCAACTGGTCCCTCCCATCGGAAATGATCATGGAACAGTATGGGCAACTGGGGAGGATTTAGACACCTGAAAATTTGGTGAATTTTTGGTAAGAAGAAAGAGAAGGAAGGAAAGAGGAAGGAAGGAAGGAATAAGGGGAAAGAGAGAAGGGGAGGAAGGAAGGAAAGGGAGAAAAGGAAAAGAAAATGAAGGAAAGTGTGGAATCTTTCAAAAATCCTGTCCAGAGATTTTTTTTTTTTTTTTTTTTTTTTACCAAGGGGACAGTAGCAAGTATTTTTTCAAGCAGAATTTTCTTTCTTATTTTTTTTTTTAAATCTTTCTCTTCCTCCCCCTGCCCTCTCACTCAAGGTGTCCACACCTAGAACAGGTAGGGCTTCCCTCCTCTCAGACCCTGAGCCTCCCTCCTGCCCCAGTCCTGTGAAAGCTGCTCTGATGACCTTCAGTAGGTTGTCACCTCCCACCCTAGGGCACTAGCAGACCCTTTTCCATTTAGATCAAGGGTCAGCAAACTACCACCTGTGGTTCAAATCCAGCCTACTGCTTATTCTAGAATGAATTCCAAAGATGGTTTTTACATTTTTTTTAAATGACTGGGGGAGCCAGGCATAGTGGCACACACCCGTAATCCCAGCAACTCTGGAGGCTGAAGCAGGAGGACTGCAATTTTGAGACCAGCCTCAGCAACTTAGCAAGACCCTGTCTCAAAATAAAAAAAAAAAAAAGAAGGGTGTAGGGATATGGCTCAGTGGTAAAATGCATCTAGGTTCAATCCGCAGTATAAGATATATATGTACATGCATAAAATAAAAAATAAATGGCTGGGGGGAAATCAGAAGATGAATGATACTTAAGGACAACCGACAATCACATGAAATTCAAATTTTGATATCCAAAGTGTGCAATAAAAATTCATTGTAACCCAGCCACACTCATTCATTCACAGTCTCTGCGTCTGCTTTTACACCACAGCAGCAGCCTGGGCAGTTGCAACAGATATATTCAGACCCATGAAGCCAAGATATTTACTCTCTCGATCGTTATGGAAAGTTGGCTAACCCCTGCTTTAGATCTGTAAGCTTGGCTCTGAAAAAAATAAAATAAACCTTTACAAAAAAAATAAAAGAAATTTTGTTCTATGAAAGCTTCCCTCCCCCCACCCTCTCTGACCTCACCAAGGACAATTTCACTGCGACAGAATAAACAAAAAGACCTGCTTTCTAATGCTGATATTCAGCTTCTCAAATCCATTTTCGATGTGGTGTTTCTGCCGACTTAGCACCAGGCTAAGAACTTGTGGAGAATCCTCAAAAAACTAGGGATGAGCCCACCATAGGACCCTGCTATTCCACTCCTGGGAATCTTTCCAGGGGATTTAGAATCAGCACATTATAGTGACACAGCAATATCTATGTTCATAGCAGCTCAATTTACTATCGCTAGACTATGGAAACAACCCAGATGTCCCTCACTGGATGAATGGATCCAAAAACTGTGGTACATTTATACCATGGAATTTTACACAGCAATTAGAAACAATGATATTGCAGCCTTTGAAGGTAAATGGATGGCTATGGAAGAAATTATGCTGAGTAAAATCAGCTTAACCCAGAGAACTAATGGTCAAATGTCTCCACTCATCTGTGGAGGTTGGGACTAGACCCTGGCCAGTGAGAAAGTTGGTCTATTATCATGTGTTAAATCCAGATAAGATGTAATGCTATACAACATAATCCTTTGTTAGAGATATTGTGGGAAGGGGAAGGGAGGGATAAGGGTAGGTTTTTTGGGGGGCACTCCTGGGGGTAACTGTAATATCCAGAATCTATACACATTTTATATTATTTTGTTAAAAACTTGTATGGTTGTTCAAAAATTAAAAAAAAATAAATAAAAAAAAGTCAGCTTCATTCATGAATCCAAAAAAAAAAAAAAAAAAAAAGAAATTCTCACCTTGATATGACTTTCATCCACGAAGGGCAGAAGGTTTGGTACATATGTCCAGACCCTCCTGATCCAAAGCTGCCCCCCAGCCTCTCCTTCAGGAAGCAGAAAAATGCCCTCCTCTCTCCCCCCAGAAAAAAGTGTGTGTCCGTATTAGCCAATCTGACCCACTTCTCACAGCTCGCAGACACCCACCAACCTTTGACCACCAAAGGAAGCCACCAGCTTTGGAAAACTCATTTGAAGCAGAATAATGCCAACGGCATTACCCCACTTCCGACTGAACGCTTCCCTTTCTTAGAGATAAGGCAGAAAGTTCAAGTTCCTATTCACACCAGAAAGTTCCTTTTTGTAGTTCAAACAAGGAGGAGAAATGGCATAAAGTATATTCTTGAAAGCTAATCAACACTGCCGTTTTCCTTAGCCGGTCTTGGGAACCCACGGGAAGAAGGCGCTAGTTTGAAAAGACGTCCTGGAGAGCAGATGGCTCTGCAGCAGCTTTGAAGCGGTTTTCAAAGCTGTGGAGTCCTGCCAGGGTCCTATGAGGTGTCCTCAGACACGCGCCAAACTGTGCCGTCTCCCGGGCTGTCCTGGGAGCACTTCTGAGAGGATCGTGGACATAGCCCCTCCTGTGAGACAGACCAGGCTGCAATGTCTACTTTTCGTTGTGCATACTTGGAAAAGGAACTCTCCTCTTTGGGCTAGAGCTCCTTCTTCTTCTAAATAAACGATATGCTAATGAGCACATTGTACAAATGGTCCCTGACTTACTTACCTATACCTATGCCTAATCAACTGATGATGATGATGGTGTGTGTGTGTGTGTGTGTGTGTGTGTGTGTGTGTGTTCCTGGGATAGAATTCAGGACTTCGAGTATACTAGTCAAGCACTCTACCACTGAGCTACTGAGTTACATCCCCAGCCCTTTATGATGACTTTTTTGACTTTGGAAAGGTGCAAAAGCAATATGCATTCAGTAGAAACCACACTTTTAATTTTAAATTTGGATCTTTTCCCGGGCTAGCGATATGCAATCTGATCCTCTCCGGAGATGCTGGTCAGCAGCAGCAAGCCACAGCAGCCAGGCAATCACGTGATCACAAAGGGAAACCACAGACCCTCAACAGTGCCCTCTTCCTCAGCCAGGATGTGTGGTGGGTGGGGTAAATTAAATGCATCTCTGACTTATTGCATACATGGTGCCGGGGTTTGAACCCATGTACTTGCGCATGCCAGGCAAGTGCTGTAATCTCTGAGCCACCGCTCCAGCCCCTATTTGCATCTCTTAACCATTAACATTTTCTTAGATCTTGTCCTCTCATACTGTGTCACTGTGAGACTGGCACAGGTATACACTTATTACACAAAGCCCAGCAGTTGGCATGAACATTCACCATATTTATGAAAGCATTACTGACAAGAAAAACTTATTGTAAATTTTTTACTTTATGAAGTGTAAATACTTTCAGGAATGTTTGACGTTTCTGTATAACAGCTTTAAAAACACAAATACATTACATTGTAAATTTTCCTTATTTCTATCTTTATTTAAAAGTATTTTTCTACTTTTAACATTTTTTACCTTTTCTTTTTTTTTGCTAAAACTAAGATAAAAACATTCTCATTATCCTAGAACAACACAGCATAAGGATCATAAACATTGCCATCTTTCACCTCCATGTGATGTCCCACTGATCTTCAGGAGCAATAATACAGGGAATTATCTTCTCCTGTGATAAGAATGTCTTCCAAGATAATACTAATAACTATTCTGGGTCTTTTATTCTTCCATATAAATTTTAGAACTGTTTTTTTTCTAGTTCTGTGAAGATCGTCATTGGAATTTTGATGAGGATTGCATGGAATCTTTCAACTGCTTTTGGAAATATGGCCATTTTGAAGGTACTGCTTCTCCCCATCCATGACATGTGTTTTACTTTGAATGTGAGATATCCCCAAAAGCTCATGTGTGACAATTCGGGAAGGTTGAGGTGAAATGATTGGGTCATAAAAACCTTAACCCACTCAGTGAGTTAATCACCATTTAGGAATTAACTGGCAACTGTAGACTGGTAGGGTGTAGCTGAAGAGGTGGGCATTGGGGGTGCTTGGCACCTATTCTTAAAATTCATGAGGACCATCTCCTTTGCTTCCTCCAACTATCACACACCCCAACACATAGAACTGTGGCAATACAAAACTGCAGTGTGTATGGGGCACTTACCAGGAGCCAGGGCACGTGCTTTGCACATGAGTTCATTTAATTCTTATATGAACCCGTAAGGGAGGTATCTATACCGTAATCTCCACCTTCACAGATGAGGAGCTGAGGAATAGATGGCTGAAGATGAGCTGTTAAGTGAAGAAGGCAGGGTCTGAATCCCAACAATAAGAATTCAGAGTCCATAACCAAAGCCACCAGGCTAGATTGTCCACAACAGACCGATAAACAAATGGGTGGATGAAATATGGAATGACAAGAAAATGAATAACTGCATTTATTAATGCCTAACATTCAGGTTACCCTGTTTGCAGGAATACGCAGAAGTTTAGGGAGGTGACCTACTAAGGGCTAGTTTGTAGCCACTGGGAATGGGTGACTGGCGCAGGAAGTAGGTGTAGGTCTTCTATAATTGTCCAATGCATTTACTGCTCACATTGTTGTAGGCAAGACGCTGAAAGCAAAAGTCAAGGCACCAGAGCAAGGTCCACAGGGTGAGGGCTCAGAACAGGGATGCTCTCTTAGCAGCCCCCGTAGCTCATACCTGCTCTCCAGCATCAGTTCTGTCCCCAGCTCTGTCAGATCTCTTCTGCTGAGGTTAAATGTCCTCTTAACACAGTGCACCCCATAGCGAAAGGAAATGTTTGGGGGTTGTTTAAGATCCCTATGCATGGTAAAGAGCAGTTAGGCCCCTCAGTATGGAATCTTCACTGCCCAAATGAATCAGCAGCACAAGGACTTCAGCTTTCCCCCAGCTGCTAATGCAAAGGCCTGAATGTTCCTTCAGAGGTCAGGGCTTCCTTCCTGAACCTCAAGGGCAGCCAGAAACCAAGTACTTCTTTGCAAATGCTTTCCCAGCTCAATAAAGTTGGAATACAGAAGAAGTAGCACTCTTTGACTGGGGCTTATCTGCTCCCCACACCTATGAAGATGCAGCCTCCCTTACCATTAGGTGGGTTTTGCAAGAGGAAGCTTTTGTGCTAGGATGTGGCCACCCCAGGTTACACTGACCAGGATACCGAACCCCTCAGGGGAGAAAGGCGAGAGGGAGGAAAATATTTCATTGATTATCTACTATGTGACAGGCTCTAGGCTGAGTTATTTGTAATGAGCATAGTGGTAATAGACAGACTTGGGGGCCAGTAAGGCCCCCTCTGAGTGCCCCCTCTGGGGCCTCTGTGTTGTGATAGTAGGCAGGTTCCCTAACCCAGTTGTATCAGTTTATCTATGTCTGGTTTTTCAACTCCACAGCTTAAAGTCCAAAATCAATGTGTTAGCCAGCTTTATTTTACTATAACAAATTCTTGAGATACACACATGCAAGCATGCCACAGTGGGAACCACTAAGATGCATTAACACAAGAGGAGAAAAAATACCTGAGATAAATCAGTTTAGTAAGAGAAAAGGTTCATTTCGGGCTGGAGCAGTGGCTCAGCAGTTGGAGTGCTTACCTACCATGCACGAGGACCCAGGTTCAAACGCCAGCACTACAGGCACAAGTAAGAGTCGGAAAAACAAAGGCCAGATGAAAAAACAAAAATTGATTCTCTCTCTGTATCATTATCTCTCTCTCTCTCTCTCTCTCTCTCAAAAAAGAAAAGAAAAGGTTCATTTTGGCTCACAGTTTTGGAAGCATGCTTCGGGGCCTGGAGTAAAGCAGAACATCATGATGGGGGCACATGGTGGTTGCTCACCTCATGACCCTGAAAGAGAGAGACAAGAAGAGGAAGGGGCTGGGACCCACAATCCCCTTGGAAGGGAAGCCCCCAGTGAGCAGAAGACCTCTCACTAGGCTCCACCACTTAAAGTTTCCACCACCTCCCATTAGGTTGATAGTGGGAACCAAACCTCTAACACATGGACCTAGGAGGGCCATTCCAGATCTAAACTATAGCAATCAATAACAGTGTAACTCATGAATTTTCAATTAGGGCAGGGCTCAGTGGGGATTGCTTATCTCCATCCCATGGGGGTGAGCGATGGAGAATCTACTTTCAAAGTGACTCACTCACACAGTTGGCAAATGGTTGCAGACTGCTGGCTGGGAATCCAGTTGCTCTTCCTATGGACCTTTGTATGAGTTGCTTGGACTTCCTTATGATGTTGTAGATAAGTTATAAGAGTGATATTCCCAAGAGAATAAGGAGGGAGTGCATGCATTTTTGTGTTCTAACCTCTAAAATCATATAGTATTTCTTCCGCCACGCCTTCTTGGTTGAGATATTCGTTCAAGGGAATGAGACACAAACTACACCTTTGGCTGGGGCAGTGGTAAGGTCTGAAAGAATTTGTGAAATGGGGAATATTTTGTGGCCATTTTTAGAAAACACAATCTGCTATCTAATCTGACTCTCAATATTCTAGGATATGTGTTAATCCATAAGTTTTCCAGGTAGAGAGACTGGTTTTAGAAATTTCTTGTAATGGTTGAGTGTGGTGGCACATGCCTGTAATCCCAGTGACTTGGGAGGCTTAGGCAGGAGGATTGCAAGTTCAAAGTCAGACTCAGCAAGTCAGGGATGTCCTTAAAATGTAGTGAGATGTTGTGTTAAAATAAAAAATAAAAAAGGCAACTGAAGCGATGTGGCTCAGGGGCTAAGTACCACTGGGTCCCAAAAAAAGAAAAGAAAGTTATTGTAATGAAGGAGGCAATGTACTTTAAAACCTAAACTATATTTGGCGACATCTAACTTCTGAAAGGCGGTAGCATGATGGAGTTCTGTGCTGTTCCCTTCCACCAGAGTCCTTGTGGTGCAGATACACTGATGAGCCTTAGATAATGAAGTGAAGCTAAGTAAAAGGCAGAGTTATAGTCTGTGCATGACACAGTGAGGTGAATTGGGTTTAGAGATGGGGTAGTCCCTGAGTAAGGGAACTTGAAGAGTGGAGAGGCTGAGATATGCACGGAGCCAAACAATGGGGTTCCTCTGTGCACCCCATACTCAGTAAAATATGTTTGTCACCAATACCTGTGTGAGCATATGCTAGCTTAGGGATAGGGAAATTCTGGAAAGGGCACTGAGTTTCATGTCTGTATCAGTGATAAGCAGAAGTAAGAGGATAGGGATAGGAGGGGAGATGGGGCAGAAACTGAGCTTCCAGGTGAGCAGGGGTTTGGATGGCAAAGGGACCATGAGGATGTAAGACACTCCACCATACTCAAACGTAGGAATTCACAGCAACAGAGGAATTAGGCACACCACTTCCACAATCCCCCAACTCAGAGAACAAGGAGCCTTCAGCTAAGATATGGGTCACTCAAGGAATACTGCTTTTGAGGGAAAACAGCCCACAAAGCACCTGGCCTCAGTTGTCCCAAGTCTGGGATTTATGGCTGGTACACTCATAATGTGACCTTAGCCCACATTAAACCTCCCCAAAGAGAGGATCTGATTGGTCTGCTAGTTATCACTCAGTATAAAGCAAGACTGATGACATATCACCTTAAGGAAGACCAGATCCTTTCTGTCCCAGGCTCTTGGAGTTACTCTGACTTATATGCTTCTATTCTGATACAAACTGTATACTGGAGATTCAAGATGTCAGGCAGGAAGAAGGCAGCCTGCCAGGTGCTCCATGGCTCAGGATTCAAGCCACAGGAGTACTGCTTCTCTGTGGGGTGGATGAAAGAGGGATCTCACAAAAACTCAATCCTGGACAATCAGAGTATTTTAGGGATATTAAACAAAGAAGAAAGGCCGTATTGGAGCCAAGCTGGTTGCGGCAGCAGCGGTAGCAACGCTAGTTCAACACAGAGGGAGGGAAAATGTAGAGACACCTGAGGTCAGAAAATCAGCCTAGCTGTAGCTGATCCAGAGGTTTCATTGTGCTTTGGAGGTTGAAAAGTGCCCCGTGTTTTCCAACAGGTCACAGAGAGCTCAGGTCAGAGCCCTCTTGAGGTGGCCACACTGCAGCTGCTGCAGGAGCCAGGAGACCTGAGCAAACACTGATATGCTCTCCTGACAAGTGCCTGCTGTGTGACCGAGGGTGTACCTAGTGGAATGGGTGCAAAACAGGCGCAGAGAATATTTTACCCAAGGGGATTCAAGTTGGAAAAGCAAAGGGGGAGCCCAACTCACATCCCTCTTTGAGTCTGGTGGCTCACCTGACCAGCTGAAATGGGTCCAGAGAGTCCTGAATACACTCGGGGACTAAACCCAGGAGGCCTGGGAAGGCTGTGTTTGCAGGCAGCAGAGGTGCTGAAGGATTGACTTCCCCGCCCCACAAGTAGAATCCCAAGGAAGCTCCTGAGACCCAGTCTCCCAGCAGGATGTGTTGATTAACCCTCCCCAGAACAGACAGCACCCATCAAGGCTCCTGAGGCCTCCTGAGCCCTAGCCCCACCCGCCGCAGCTCCATTCCTAGAACTCCACAGCAGCAGCACCCTGGGAGTGTTTTGACCTGGTCTGTGCTGACCACAGTCCAGCTGACAGTACTTCCCGTCCCATCCTTCACACTGGAGAGAAAAGAAGCCGAAGACGATCTGAACCACTTTCAGTCCTAGACCACTCCAACTGACAGCTTGGTGAGCAACACCAAGAGAGGAAGGGTTCAACAACCCTCAGTCCCTGCTTGCGCTCAGTACATAGCTCAAGAAGGAATGGAAAGAAAGACAGTTGGGCACAGACAGTGATCATGTATTCTAATTGACTGTTTCAACCACCTCGGTGGAAACAGTTCCTGAATTTTTCATTAAGAATCGTTTTTTTGTTTTTGATGAATGAGTGTGTGTGTGTGTGTGTGCGTGTGTGTGTGTGTTTGCTGTGCTGATTGGTTCATGGGTATACACAACATGTATTTCCTTTTGCTCATTTTTAGCATCTTTTAAACGTAGCTAATTTTCCTTGCCTTTTCTGTTGAGGGTTAGGGTTTTGATTAGTATATTTTGGTTTTGTTTTATATTGTTTCTCATCTGTCTCTCTTTTCTTCTGCTAACAGTCAAATTCTATTGTTATTTCTTTCATACTCCCTTTATTTTGTTCCTTCTGTGTTTTTTAACCTATTTCCTAATAACCATCACATGCTGCTTCTCTTCTGTATTCTCTCTGTTCACTTTTTGAAACTGTAAGCTTTCTTATCTCTTCCTATCACATTTTCCTTTATCTTGAGTAACTGTATTCTTACCATCTTCTAGCACTAACTGGTTTATAAAATCCTGCCCGCACCATTAATGCAATTATTACTGCTGTAGATTACATAGATGACACCTGGTGTTTGCTTTAATGCCAGATATAGTTCATGGTTACTTATTGGTTTTGCTGTTGGCAATTGCTGACCCTATCATTTCTGTTTTTTTTTCTTCTCAGGTTTGTTTTTGTTGGTTGCTTTTTGTTTGTTTGTTTATTTTGGCATTGAAGTTGTTATAGTAGGAACCAAGTATTTAGTTTAATCTTGTATGTTGCTTGCGTTGGTTGTTGCTGTAGTTTCCCTCCCCTCTATCCTGTGAGGTTCTGGGAACCTCCAGAGGCACCACAAAGCTCATAGGGTAGAAACTCTGCAACGGAACTAAACTCAACCAAAAGAGAACGCACCTTGCTCCACACAGAAGTTAACGACACTCCATCTTTAGCTTTAATGCAAAGGGTAGAAGAGACAAAAACCCAAACCGATGACAAGGCCTCGACTAGAAATGGCTAGGGGTGGATCCCGAGGTTCTCCCTGCAGATATCCATTACTAGAGCAAAAACAGAGGAAAAACACAGTCAGTGGACACCACACCTAGGAGGAAGTCCCAATCAGACCACTCTAGATCACTTTGGCAAGTAAAGAATGTGCCCTATAAGAAGGCCCATACATGTGAGTGGAAGAGAAATTCCTTCCAACAGATGCATAAAACCCAACACATGAATACAAGAAATAGGAAAAAGCAAGCTAATATAATACCTCCTAAAAGTCATAATTCATCTGCATGACCCCAAAAAATATTGAAGTGGATGAAATATCAGATAAGGAATTTAAAAAATAATTATAAAAGCAATCAATGAATTCCAAGAGAACTCAGAAAAACAACTAAATGAGTTAAGGAAGTCAGTACAGAATATGAATGAGAAATTCAATGAGGAGATAGAAATATTGAAAAAGAACCAAGCAAAAATCTTGGAAACAAAAGACACAATAACTCAAATGAAATGTTCAGTTGAAAGACTCTCTAATAGAGAGACCATGCTGAAAAGAAAATCTCAGAGCTGGAAGACAAAGTGGCCAGCCTTGAAATGTTCAGACAGCATTAAAGAAAAAGTAAACAAATAACAATGATCAGACTATATAAGAACTCTGGGACATGAAGAGAGCAAATTTAAGAGTCAATGGAATTGAGGAGGGCTGTGAGATGTGAGCTAATGTAAAGGTTAACCTCTTCAGGTAAATAATAATGGAAAAAATTCCAAACCTTCCGAATGCAATAGACATGAAGATATAGGAAGCATTCAGGACCCCATGTAGACAAGACTGAAAAAGAACCTCTCCACAACAATTGTAATTAAAATGTCCAACATACAGAACAAGGATAGAATTTTTAAAACCTCAAGAGAAAAAACTTCAGGTAACATTGAGGCAAGCCAATCAGAACCACTTCTGATTTCTCAGTAAAAACTCTAAAACCAGGAATGCTTGGAATAATGTGCTGGAAAAAAATAACTGTCAACCAAGACTGCTATATCTAGCAAAGCGATTGTTCAAAATGCAATAAAAATCTTCCAAGATAAGAAGAAACTATAACAATTCATGACTACTGAACTGGCACTATAGAACTTACTTAAAGAAATTCTGCACAAAGAAGAATAAAAAACAAATATCAGAGCTCACAAAAGAATCTCATTTGAATCTCATTTGAAGAGGAGCTAAGCAAATGAGAAACAAGATCAAATTAAACATGATAAATAAATAAAAGGGCATGAGTTAATAGACTTCTCTCTATATTAATATTGAATGTAATATTGAACTCACCAATTTAAAAAATCACTGGCAGAATGGATTAAAAACCAAGACCCAACCATATGCTGTTTGCAAGAGTTGCCTCTTACAGGCAAAGAAAGCCACAGGCTGAAAGTGAAAGGATGGGAATTGATAAACCATGCAAATGGAGCCCACCAAAAAGGAGGAGAAGCTACTCTCATATCTGACAAAGCAGATTTCACACCAAGCAGAAGAGACAAAGAAGATCGCTTCATATTAGTAAGGGGAAAAATCCAAGAAGAATATATGAAAATAATAAATATTTATGTCCTAAACGGGGGTTCAACTGCTTGAATAAAAGAGACACTATTCAATCTGAAGCCCATCTCTTTCCTTGTGTGGTAAGCAAAATTCTAATACAGCTCCCCAGATTACTGATTCCAGTATGCACACATAAAACAGTCCTTCCCACATGAGTCAGGGAGGCATGATTAACTATGATAATCTTCCTGCCTTGAGTAGGTTACATTATACATCAGAGGTAAAGGGAGTTTGCAAATGTAATAAAGACCTCAGATCATTTACTTTTGAATTAAGCAAAAGGGATATATGATCAAAATGGACCCAAGCTAATCATGTTGGCAATTTATAAGAGGCTCAAAAGGTAAGAGTCTCCCTCTTCTGCTGGTCTTGAAAAACTAAGCCACTCTGAGGCCCATTGATGTAGGAAAATAAATTCTAACCAAAACTATATGAACTTGGAAGAGGACCTCAGCCTCAAATGAGACCCCAAGCCCATCTGATACCTTCACCAAAGTTTGTGAGATCCCAACCTGAGGACCCTATTAAGCCATACCCAGGTTCCTATTCCTTGGAAACTGCTAAGGTTGTGATTCATTATACAGAAATAGAAAACCTACACACTTGAATTGCTGCAGTGGTCATCTAAATCTTATCTCACTGGGATTTTGATCTTCTTGAGTTTATTGTCAACTCTCCCAAAACTCTGTCATTTTTTCCTTTATATTTAAAATTATCCTTGCTCAGAAACATGACTGAAGGGCCAAGCCCATTGATGGCAAGCAACAGTGCTGGAAGAATATAAGGATCTTCCCCGACTCCTAGCAGCCCTCCTCCATGATCCTAGCTGCTAAAAACCCTACGTCTTCCCATTTGTTTCTCCACCACTGAGAGAAGAAACTTCTTCCTGAAGCTACTCATCTCTGGGCTTCTTCAGAATACCTTCTGTGTTCTTTCAGCTTTCCCATATGCATGCAACCAATTTCCTCTATTAAACGCCCTGTGTTTTAAATACTTACTATGGCTTCTGTTTTCCTGAGTGGCTCACTCCTCTTCATGAGTCAACCCGAGTCTTGATGTAACTGAGGTTTTGCGATTGACTACTGCTAGCGATAGATTGCAGTAAAGATTGAAATCCAGGTCAGCTCTCCCCACTTTACACCACCCTGGGATCATACAGACAAATAAAAAAAAGGCTTCGGAATGGATGAATCAAGGTGATAACAACCACAGGCATTTTGTGCTCTGACCCTCTTCCTTAGACCTACAAAGGATTAACCTTTTGCTGCCTAAAGGACTTCAAATTACCTATTCTTCAGCAAAACACCCACAAATTAGGCTCTGTTCGAGACTTCTCTCACATCCCAGTCTGAAATTTCCTCTGAACACTCTGAAGGGGAGTGATTGCACTCCCCTTCCACAGGGAAAGATCAGTCTTCTCAGTTGCGTGACGGGAGCCAAATGCGTAGTGAAGCATTCTGCCTGATCGCCACCATCATTTTACATAACTCCAAGCCACCCTGAGTTTGTGCTGTCCACACTGGGCTCGCTATGAATGGGACTGTGAATGCCTTGATTGCTTTTCTTGCATGGTGTGCACACTTTGAATCCACATCCACATTCCCACTTATTTCTCCACCTTCTTGGAGGACTCATCCAATGTGCTGCGCATCTGCTGGCCATGCACTGGTCTAGAAAAGACTATGGCAATGATAGGCAAGCAGAGCCAGCATCAGGCCCATTCAGAATTCTTGTTACATTGTGGGTTTCCGACCATATTTTACGGTCAGTCTGCAATTTCATGAATATAAGGACAATTGGGTTTGAGAGGAAACCAATGAGATCCTCCTTTATTGTTGTTAAAATATGACCTGAAACATTCAACATGCTTCTCTTTGGACACTCAGGAGGGATCTAAACCCAGTTGTGAGATGGGGGTCCAACATTCAAACCAAATGCTTCCCTTTGCATCTACTTAGGAGAAAGGGGTAGGAGAGAAACAGTGATCCAATCCCTGCTCATGACACCAGCACTAGCTCCGTTGTGTATTTCCTAACAAAGGTGAAATGGACACATCGTCTATGGCAATCACTTCTTTTCAAATCATTTTAAACTACAAACATGACGGGAGCCAAGAGAGTCAGGAAATTCAATCCTTTCCAATGTCTGCACAGAAGATTAACCACCTCAAAGAAATTAGGAGAGTCTTCATAACAGTGACTTAAAGACATTGCTATGCGGTATGTTAATGAAAAATCCATTGATGTTTGGCATTTATCAAGTGTCAAAAATTAGATTTAGCTATCCTGTGATTTTAATTAGTGTTAACCCAGTTCAGCCAGCAGGTAGCTGCCTTGATTCAAGCCGGCACCTTCATCTGCATATCTTTTATTGGCTGGCATGCAGAGGAAGGAGTGAGTGGTACATGGAGCTTCATGAGAAAATGGTGTCTGAACTGGACCTTGAAGGAGTTTGACAACTGTTCAAAGGGGGAAAGCTCATTCCAGGAGCAGTGAACAGTACATGCAAGGGGTAGAGGCTTAATAGAAAAAGACACCTTCCCAGAGCAGTGAAGAGCCCAATTTGCCTGGAAAGTAATGAGTTGGTGAGAAGAGACAGGCAGGCAGGGCCTGGTGGTAAAGGGTCTCAAAGCTAGAGCCCAGATTATCTTGTAGAAATGGGGAGTTATTAAAAGCTTTAGGGGAAAACGTGACTTGGTTATATCTGGTTTTGGAGAAATCTGGGAGCTGTGGGCAGATCGGAATGTGAAAGACTGGGTGGAAGGAATCAGGAAAGATTCCAGGGACTTCTTGAAGGTTTTGCACTTTTGTTCAAAACATCATAAGGTCAGAGAGCTCAAAGTGTCATTTCTGCCATAGATGTATAAAGTTTAATCAGGTCCCCAGATTATCGTGTTACAAATAAAGGTAACTATTTTACAGGAGTTTAGAAATACATGCACAACATCAGAACCCAGAGAAGCAAAGGGTGACGTTAAAGGAAATAGAGCAATTGGACCAAACGTCCAGTCTTCTTGGGAGCCTCGCCAGTCCCAGGAGGAAAGCAAGACTTCTTGGAGTGAAGGAAGGGACATGGGTAGAAGATATGTAGGGAAAGGGAGTGGACAGTTTGCCTATTCACCTGTAAACCACAGCTGAGCTTAATAATACAAGCTATAAGATCAATCTATAAAAATATGCCTACAAATTCTTCAACACTTCTTTCTTCAAAATGTGGTCTAAAGCCCTTCCCCTTGAATGTGGGCTGGACATGATGATATAACTTCTTCTTTTTCTTTTTTTTAAAGAGAGAATCAATTTTATTTAGTTTTTCACATTGCTTCCGTTGCTCCCAGACTTTGTTGTGTACGTGGGTGCTGGGGTTTGAACTCGCTTACTTGCACATGCCAGGCAAGCGCCGTAACCGCTGAGCCACCACTCCAGCCCCATGATGATATAACTTCTAATGAATGGGATATGGTGCAATTGATGGTATGTCACCTTCAAAACTAGGTCTTAAGGGACATCACAACTTCCTCCTTGCTCTCTCTCTCAGATCACTCACTCTCCGGAAGCCAGCTTCCACATCTAAGGACACACAAGCAACTCCGGTGAGAAACTGAGGCCAAAAACCATGTGAGTGTGCCATCTTGGAAAGAAATGACTTTGGATGACTGTAGCCTTGGCCAGCATTTTGACTGCAACCTTGTGAAAGTCCTTGTGCCACAAACCTGCTAAGCCACTCCTGAATTCTTATCCCATAGAAACTATACGATAACACATTTGTTGTTTTAAGTTGCCAAGTTTGGGGAAGTTCTGGCTTCAAATCCAGGCTCAGACATATACAAATTAAAATTATTTAAGCCTCTTATTTCCTAAATTATGAAATAAGGGTAATGGGACACACATTATAGGGTTGATTATATATGATGAAATAATTATAAAGTACTCCTCTGACCTGTCAACTATTGGTGATGATAAAAAAGAAACCTGTCCAGTTATGAGCGCAGTGAAAGCTTCCCAAGTGAAGCTAACCATTGGCACATTGTCTAATCAGAAAAGTACAAGTACAGCTTTGGAATTATCGACTAGATGCTAAAAGTTCATTGTTTCCAGTGTCCCCAGCTTGCCCCCAGGCTAACTGTGGTTTCCAGGAGTCCTGGATAAACATGGGGAAAACAGAAATTGAAGGGACTAGATTAACTTCAGAATGGCAACTACCCTGATGGACAGAGGCGTTGTAACATCTCGAGACCAGCATCTTGAAAGGAATATACCCTAACAGTTTTGTACACCAGTCCTCACACAGTTACCTTTTTGTTTAAACTCTTTGCCATCACCATGACAACCTACCTCCCCTAGGAGGAGCATCTATTTGGAATTTTATGTATGGTTTTGTCATTTTTTTGTGTGGCCTCTTGGGCACACCTACCCCTGAGCACTGATACTGAGGTGTGGGTACATCCAACATCTTGACTCCAACCCTCCCAAATGACCAAGAAACACTGACATTGCTTAAATTCCAAGGATACAAACCAATTTGCAAAAGAGGAAGGATGAACTCACCAGGTGGTGCATTAATCATCACCAAGGTGCTCCCAAAGTGGGAACACAGTAAGATCCATTCCAATTTCCTTGGAATATTCTCCTTTACAAACCCTTCAGTGCAAAAGCCCAATGCCAAGTCCACTCAAGAATTATATTCAAATAATCTGTTTATCCAAGCAGTATGAGGGTAAACTGAGAGAGATCCCAACACCCCCCTTGCACTCCCTGAAAAATGTGATTCTGGGGAAACTTTGAGCTGTTAAAAATGAACAGCAGGGTCAGACTCAACAGTCTTCCACTAATGTCCTTAAGTATATAACTTTAGACATTGTCCTTTGCCAAGTGGGTTCTTTAATCAATTCCATTGACAGGAACCCAGACACCTCTTTGGTGTATTACTTCTAAAGTGAGAGGCCACACATACCAAATGTTCCCCATTAGATTCTGAAGTCTAATCCACACCAGATACTCTTGTCTCCTCCTTTCCTGTAAACCATGAAGGGAAACCCTTTGGTAGCAGCCTGGACATGCTGGGTGTGAGATGAGGATAGGGTAAAGCGCTGTTTACCGTGGTGGCACTTCCTTTTGCAAGAATTACAAACTGAGACTTTTATTTTAAAAAAATAGCACACAAACAACTTTCCGGGCATACACTGAGGAAAGAGCTGCATTTGTGTACAAAGAAGCATGTATAAGAAGATATTTTTTTGTGTTATCACTTGTAAAAGCAAAACATGGAAACTAATTAAATGTCCATCAGTGAGGAAGTAAACCATCAGATACTGATGCTCTGGAACACCACAGAGTATTTTTTTAATGAGGCAAATATATATATACTGACATACTCCTAGGGTAAAAGAAATGAAGTTTCACAAGTTTAATTATAGTATGATCCCGTTTATAAAAAAAATCAAAGGCTATAGATTGTGTTTGCAAAATATATATTAACATATGTAAATGCATAGAAAATGGCCTATGTCAAGCAGACTCTGGTAGCTATGCTTCAAGGGGAGAGAGGAGTTGGTTGGGGCAAAGAGGACCTTCATGGTTAGAATTTGTACCATGAGAATCAATGAATGCATTGTTTGTGCAATTTAAATAAATTTAAAATAAATGAATATAATTCTGAACAAATACATTAGGGCCAAATTTACTCATTTTTGCACAAGCATGCCAATAAAATGCAGCTGATTTTTTTCTCTCCTACTAACCTGATCTGCCTAACCATCCTGCATTCCCCCGGCTCACCAAGGGACAGGAGAAGGGGGCAGTGGATGAGCGGTAAACTTGCCAGTCGACATATTTTAGTCTTTAACAGTTTTATGGTCTCCTCTAAATGCCTCAGTCCCTTTCTGGAACAATCTTTGTCTCAGATGTCTTTCCTCTGCCTCTGCTCCTCTCTAAGCTGGTGTCTGAGTGTCAGGGAGTTTCTGTTCCCTCGTGACTGAGAAAAGGGAGTGTCTGGTCTTGGCTGTCATAAAGTACCATGCTCACTCACTCTCTCGTCTTTGAGGGAGTCACCTTGGCATCTCCTTGGAGTCCAGACCTGCACGCACTGGGCTTCTACTCTATTGTGTGCCTTGCGGGTCCCCTGTGCCTCCAGAACTTCTGCTTCCTGATTCACACACAGGCCACGGGGGCTCAGGGCTTGTCTCCCAGACCTTTCCCTCAGTAAAAGCCACACCCTTCCTCCAAGTCCATGGTGACCTGTCTGGCAACTCCTGAATGTACCAGGGGAGTGGTCCACACCCCTCATCTTTTCAAGCTCCTAGACATCTCTGTGGGCCTTCCATCAGCCTTCTCAGGTTAGGTGCATGGGATGGGTGGGAGGTAGGGTCACTAGGACCCTGGCAGTTGAGCCTCTGGCTCCTCCTGCATTCCAGGATGGGAAGAATGAGCTTCAGCTCTTTTCCTCCTCCACATTAAATCCCCTTCTTCCTAGTGTACTCAGCCTTAATGCAGAAGGGGACCTCTCCATCTGCCTAAGAAACTCTGCAAGCTCAACTTGTGGTACTGATTGCAGGCAAAGGGCCCCTAGTACACAAATTCTGGACTGATTCATCCACATGGAAGGCTAATATCTGCATGTTCCCCCACCATCAGACCCTGGTTGCGGTGTGGGAGTACAGACCAGTTGAGACCCACAACCATGTGAATGGCAGTGTCAGAAGGCCATCTGAGTGGCGAGTGATTAGAAGGTCCGTGCATTATTCCCGTAGGCCTTGGTGACAAACTTTACTTTGGTTTTGAGCATCCCAAAATAAGGCTGTGAACTCACATGGTCTGATATGAAGGGTGGGGTTTTGAATAGTGATTTCCAACGGGGCAGAGCAGCAGCCCTCAAAGCCTGCCCCTGGTGCATGATGGGAACATCCCTCCCATCTACTCCCACACTCGCCTGGCCCCGTACCCAGCAGAGCTCTCCCACCCTTCGCTTTTCCTGAATCAGAGGGTTTCTGCAAGCAGAAAACCAGCTGTGTTTCTCAGTCTGGAGAGGGTCAGGGCAGTCTCTCAGAAAAGAGAAGGAAGAGATTGTTATTCCCCCACCAAAGCTGCTTGGCGGATCCATATTATCTCAATCCCCAATATGCCCCCATTCTCATTCCATTTATAACATCAGTCAGCATGCCATCTTGGCAGCAATCAATCCCAAGCTTTCTTGTATGCTCGAAGTCCAGCGAGTGGCTAGGGGCACAGCCTGCTTCTATGCTTTGGAAGGGCAATGGGATCCCTTGTTCAACTAAACAGTGGCTGATAGTTCTGAATGTCAGCCTCCTGAATTCAGAAACTCAAATGAAGCCGCGAAGAGACCAACATTGAGAACCCAGGCCATCATCTCACCAGCCTATGAGTCGCTTTCAGGCCTCACTGCAGAAATATCCAGGATGCCCAAGGAGCTTTGTTTATTCAGGGTGTGATGAGAGGGTGACCTGGGATAGCAATCAGCAGCTCCTGGGCTCCTGCCTATAACTTGTAAGTGTGATTTGCCTGCTGTAGCAGAGGTTCTTTTAGTCAAAAGTAATTAATCTTTTCACGAAGTGACAGGTGGTTGGAACAGTTTCTTTTACTTTCAGCAAACCCACACAAGGTACAAGAAGCTTCATGCACAGAAGGAATTCATCAAATGCAACAGTTGGGACCTAATTCCTTAGCAGTGAAACAGGAATTAGGAAAAGAGACTCGGGCTTTTGAAGAATCTCTTTTATGGCTTCCAGGAAATATATCTCAAAACAAGTCTATTGCTTTCAATTGCAAATGAGAGAAAGCCCAGGATAAACTCATTAAGAAAAAATAATTTCCATAGAGCTGAAGAATTTGAATTAGCCCCAGGCATAGGTTGATCCAGGGTTCACATTATGTCACTACGCATCTCTGCCCCCCTTTGTGTGTGTGTGCACGTGCCTGTGCATGTGTTTGTATATCTGTCTGTGTATGCGTGTTTTTCTCCCTCTGGGTTGACATCTTTTTTATGTAAACTTTCCCTAATGACTGAAAATTACCGTAAGGAGATCATGGGACCATCTACTTCTAGGTTCAAATCCACTGGACAGGGGGATGTGGAAGACGTCTTTGTCCTGACATTCACAGCAAAATGGTGACCTTCCCTCTGATTGGCTTTGATCAGGACACAGCCACAAACCTATCATGGAGGTCCAGAGGATGCAGTAGTATGCTAACTGGCTTCTGCCTAGGTTGCACACCCCGTCCTGGTACATGACTGAGACTGAGAGAGGAACGATCCATAAACAAAATTGGAACAGTTGCCAGGAGACCAGGGAGGGGGTGTGTGGGTGCTGGAGAGGAAAACAGCCATTGTGCTCTAAAATTACTGATATGTATGAGCTCCAGCTGTGTGCCGTATTTCATTTATCCTGTCAAACACTAGCCCTATTTCATAGATAACACAACTGAGGGTCAAAGCAACTGAAGGCCTTGCCCCAAGTCAATCAACTTATGAGTGGCAAAGGCAGGATTTGAAGGTGGCTCCATCAGCCCTTGCTCCTCACAGTGACAGCCCCCATGCAGACTTCTTGGCCTCCCCCATGGAGTGTCGGAGACGCTGGGAGTCAGGACCCCTCTGCACGATCAACCCAAGCTGACGTTTACTCCGAATGCTGCAGTTACATGATACTAAATTTTTGTTTGAGTGTTTAATTAGTTTAGTCTGGGTTTCCTGTCACTTGAAATGGCAAGTACCCAAATGAATACAGCAATCATTTTCAGTACGGTTTGTTTCCAAAAGTGAGCTTGTGTGAAGATCAGACAGCCCATCTATTCCTGGTATCTCAGCAACACCAGTGGCAGACGCATCAGCGAGTTCAAATTCATCTTCTGAAATAATCATTTCTTTTCCAAGTGAATCACTTTCGCCCCGTCCCCGATGCCTTCCCACAGATTACAGCTCAGGCTTGCGGTTGCTTTCTTCCCCACTCCTGTGGAAGCTCCTTATCTTATCTGAACCAGATACAGCCTCTTCAGGGAGCCATCAGGCACCACAAAGCTCAGGATCTTCTGCAAAGCTCACCCGAATTCAGATGCCACCAACGCATCCATCTTCATGACGAGCTGAACTGAGGTCACCTCCGTGGGTTGGGGACATCCATACAGGAGCAAAGATAAGCTTCTAGGTGAGTGGTGGAAAAGAGTGACAGCTGCTATGGCTGTTCCCAGTGTCCAAAATGCAGGGTGCCAAAGCCAATCTATGTAAGCCCTGAATCCATCAGTTCCACCTGAGCTGAAACACCAGCGAGCCCTGTCCTGTGGCTGCCCCTGGCTGCACGTCTCTGTCCCCTGGGAGGTCAAATAATCTCCCTTGATTGCTCCCCCATCGTTTAGCACCCAGCACAGCTGCCATTTGCAGAGAGGAGAGAACAAGACCTCCTTTGACTCAATATCTGTTCCCATCCCCCTCCTACCTCCCACCTCCTCTTATTTTGGTTAATGGCTTTAGACAGGCTGCCAATATCAACATTAGGGTTTCTCCCTCACTCGTCTGCTCAGACTCTAATCCAGTGGTCCTCAGCCTGAGCTGCACATTAGATTCACCAGTGATTTTTAAATTTATTTTTTAAAATATATTTTATTAAGGAATTGAATTATTGTACAATTAGAAGTGCATTTAAAGTAACAATATGATATGCAGATACACTTAAACCAGAATTTGATTTATTTTTTTAATAAGATGCCTTCTTCACCTCCCACCCTCATCTCTGGCAAGGTAGTATAAACTTTCCAACTGTGACCCATTGAAATTGTTTTAAGTACATTAAAATGGAGACCAGACCCGAACAATCCCTGGGCAGACAAAACCAGTTAGATCTCTAAGTGACCTCCACCTTGCTTGATTTACAAACATAAATAAAACTTGGGGTTTTTTTTTTTGTTTTGTTTTTTGTTTCTGGTAAATGCTAATGCTTGACAGAAATAAAACTTAACCTCAGCTAATCAGAAGCAGTCAATTCATCAATATGTGACTAGGGACCTTCCAACAAGGTAAACCAAAAAAGGCAGCTTTGTCACCGAAGCCAATGAAATCACTTGTTTCTGAGTTTTCATCTAAAGTACTTGTCTCTGACACTTGTCCTTGAAAATCTAAACCTCTGTCAGTGTGGAATTCCCATCAGTCCTGGATTCATGAATTGGTTCTTGCTCAAATGAACTCTTCAAATTTTTATTGAGCTTCAGTTTACTTTTTAAAAGAAGAAGTACATTTTAGCCTGGGTAACTCATTTAAATGCATGGAATGACCATACATTTATGCGAGAGGGATGCGGACATCACATTTATGTATTATGTGAGAGGCATCCTAATATTCTCTACTCTCTCTCTCTCTTTAATGCCAATTGTGATCCACTAAGAGTTCATGCAGATTGGAGAAACCTTGTTAGAGACATTAATTTGTGTCATCCTCTATGTATGTTGCTTCTTCTATTTCAGTCTCATAATCCAGTTCCGTTCCGTTTTGCTTTGCAATTCCTTGTCTTTAGGGACTTTTTGCAGATCAGAATGAAGCAGCTGCCCAAAGTCAAAGACTTTTCTAAACTTTTGTGAAAACCATCACTCTATTTTTTTAAAGAGAGAGGGACCGTGACAGAGAAAGAGAGAGATCAGTTTTCTTCCATTTCTCATGTGCCTTTTGTTGCTCCGGCACTTCATTGTGCACGTGGTGCTGGGGTTTGAACCCATGTTCTTGTGCATGCCACACAACACCATAACCGCTAGCCATTGCTCCAGCCAAAAACCTCAACTCTTGATGAGATTATGATGCTGGCTGTCCCTGACAGGGAAGAAGACTGGCTTTGGAGGGCGGCAAGAGGTTAGAGGCTGATGTCCACCAGACTGGAAATGGAAAAAATGGGGAGCGGTACTGGAGTCCCTGGGAACTGGGCCCCATTTGTTAGGGTGTCCTGGAAAACACTCACCCCTCCCCACACACATACTTTCTCTGTGCACTACTAGACTTTAAAATTTTCTATCCCTGGCAAAAATGCTTATGCCCCAGAAAGGGATCAGAAAACTTGCTGGACTTCTGGGGACCACACTGGGAAATGAAGTTTTCTGTAATAATTCCCATAATGACTCAGAATTAAGCTCCTAGTTTTATTTTCCAGGTGCCCCTTTGACATCCAAAATTTTCATGCATCCCAAGAAGTTTGGAAGAAGATATAGCCTCTTGATGGATGAGGATGACTTTCCCTCTGTCTTGGGGCGGTGGGAACCGCATCTGACTTCAGTTTGGAATAAAACTAAGAAACGTAGCATTTTTTCACTCCTGCACTTGTGAAATAAGATTTATATCCATTTTATCCACTTCTACCTTTCCCTATGCCACATCCTCTGTTCTCCACCCACCACGCCCCTGTTCTCGTTCACTAGACTAGAATCATTGCTTGGCTCCATTTTACAGACAGAAAGAAAATAAAGCTAGAAATAAATAAATAAAAAGAAAGATAAGGCTAGGATGGACAAAGGATTTGGTGTGGTCACTCAGTAACCTCAGCTCTAGCATCTACTGTAGTCCACTGCAGAGTGGGGCTGTCTGTGCTGGGGGTGAAAGGGAGGGAACAATATATTGCTGCTCACAGTGGCTCCCGGGTGCTTCCAACAGTGCACACAACAAGGTTAAAGAGGAGGTGGCCTGAAGTCCACCCTCCCCATGCACCGGAGAGCAGAGGAGCTGGAAACATTGGTCCATCAGGTACAGCAGTGCCACCCACTCCCCCAAGTCCTCAAGCACAGGGAAGATCCTAGAATCCCAGCATCACTGTGTGCAGGCCTGAGGCTCTGCTTGTGTCTGTGGGACAGGAACAGAGTGTAATGGGGCTCAGCGTTCTCTACAAAGAACAGTCTCACTGAGAGGATCAACACTGAAGCCTCATTCTTAGATTTAATAAGGTGCTTAGAAACCAACTGGGTATCATCAGTTTAAGAACCTGTGCCAATCCCAGACACAGAAAATCTGTTTCTCAGTGTAGGTCTTTGTACCTTTTAAAAACTTCCTATCCATAATACTGTAGGTCTTTGAGAATTATGAAACAGAATTTCTTTCATTTTTTTAATGGTGGTGAAATAGGCATAACATAAAATTTGCCCATCTTAACTATCTTTTAGTGGCCAGTTTGGTGGTATTGAGTATGCCCACATTCTTGTGCATCTATCATTACCATCCATCTCCAGAACTGTTTTCATCTTGTATGTCCCTGTTACATGAATCTTCCTACTCCTCCCTCCTCTCAGCCCCTGGCAACCACCATTGTGCTCTCTGCCTTTATGAATTTGACTACTCTATGAATCTCAAATAAGTGGAATCATACAGTATTTATATCTGGATTATCTCTTTAGTTGTTGCTGTTGTGTTGTTTGGTTAATTAGATATTGTCTGATGTTTTATTTTGCTTCAGTTTTGGTTTGGGTTTGATTTTATTGGATTGTTGGTCTGTTTGTTTGGTGGAGGTGCCAAGGAATAAACCTGAGGCTGATTTCATTTAATGTAATATCTTCAAGGTCTATCCATCTTGCAGCATGTATCAGAATTTCCTTCCTTTTATGGCTGAGTAACATTCCAACATATATGCATATCAGTTTTAGGTTAGTTGAGTCAAGGGACACTTGGGTTGCTTCCACCTTTTGGCTCTTGTGAATAATACTGCCATGAACGTGGATGTTCAAATGTATCTCTTCAAGATCTGCTATCCAGGTTCTGTCATGATCCTTCTTTCTTGACACTTTACCACCTGTGACTCCAAAAGTAAGTTTAACTACTATTCATACACCTTACAGAAATTAATGAGAAGAGATACTGTTTTTAAAAGTACTCAACAGAAAGCAAAGAAATACAAGTAAAGGCTATAGCCTTCATTTTTGCCATTAATCACATGGTATGGCTCATATTTACAACATTCTTGCCTACATCAACCCTTCCTAATTCCCCTCACTATAGTACCTTAATTGACCAGGGTTCTTTACCTGGTAAACAAATTCAAACATTGTGTCCTTGGATGTTCTTTCTTGCTGATCTGCCTGTATCACCTGTCATCAACTTTTATCCCTGGGCATTGGAGCAGAAGGAGACTTTCCATTCCATTCCATTCCATTCCATTCCAGTTCCCTTTTGGAATACGATCCCCACTTCCCCAGAGCAATCAACTCAGGAGACATTCATTCTCCTTCTAATGACATAAGGAAAGAAAAAAACAACCAGGGGAAGATCTTTGGTTCCAATTTGGGGAAATTTGCTGTGATTCTTGGAGGAAGCATTCCTCCCTCAGTTGCTGAGACCTATAAGCAGACATATGGGGGATTTGAGGGAATGTTATGGAAGAGGACCAGTGGTAGGGATGCTCGTTCTCTACACTGCACAAAACATCTTCCACATCCTGCCAATCAGGGTCCCCGGGTTACAGGTTGTTGCCTCCAGCTGGGACTGTTGATCCATCTGATTTTTCAATAGACCATTCACATGGTTTTGAAGGTGGTTATTTGTTGAAAACAGGATACAAAATAAAACAAGCAAGACTGGTGGGCCCCAGTCCACCATCTCCCTTACTTTGCTGTAATATGGTTTTTTAAATAGGAAAGCAATGCTGTATGCTACAAAAGCCAGTAATAAGTCTGTGAGTGGTGGGGTTGGCCAAGACACAGCAGGCAGGGAGGACAAACCCAAACTGCAAATAGGTGTATGTTCTGGAGAGGTCGCACTGCAGCCCCGTCCACAATAGAAACAGCCCCATAGGTAATAAGCTGGCTGACATTAAAAAGCACAGAGCCCAGACTTCAGGGCTCCCAGATCTGCCTCTTGGGTCCACTTCTCTGTGCCTTCATCTGTTTCGTCTGTTAAAATGGGAATAATGATAGAATCTAGCAAGGATTAAATAAGTCAGTGAATGTAGAGTACTAAAAACGGTGCCTAGCACTAGAGGATTTTGAAGACATTATATACCACTGTTATTATTATCATACCAGTGTCGGGAGAAAGCTTTCTATGGGTCATTTCTGCAGCTCTTCTGAACTGAGACATTGAGAGCTTATTTTTTTTTTTAACCAGTCTCTCTTTTTGTGTAGCAAACAACCTTAGAAGATATAGTGTCTCCTTCCAGGGAAGACAGCAGATTTGATTGCTGTCCAGGATAATAAAGAGAATGTTTCCCTTTGAGGCAAAGGTTGAAGCAGGTTTGCCTATAGCATATTATGAAACATTGGACTTTCCTAAGCTTGAGTTGTTCAGCTACAACACAAACACACTGCATGTGTGGCATCTCCACGGGCCATTCTGCATGCTCCATGGAACTTGGGGTTAAGGGAGCCTCTCCAAGCATGAAGTTCAAGGTTCCTGCTGTGCTTGCTATCTTTTGTCTCTGATCCAGGAGTCTCACGTCTTCTGATAGCCTCTATGAAACTGTTGTAAACTATACTTAGCTTACAAACAAAGTCAGATCTCAGACTTTTCAGAGCTCTTAACAGCCAGAAGTGTAAAGTTAGCTGCTATTGCTGGAAAGATAGATTCAGCAGTGTTGATTTCCGGAATAACCTTGACCCATATAGTTGAACCCATTCATAGACTCTATTCAGGCCTTCATGGTTATCTCATCAAAGACCTATTTGAGAAATTCTTTCCAAAACATATCCTCACTTCCCCTTGATGGAGTACTGTAGAAATAAATTGATAACCCCTAGACAGGCAAGTTGCATGGTTACCTGGTCCTCCAATTAGACATTCAGTATCAAACAGCCAGCCAGTACCTATTTCTCAAAAGAGTTTTATTTGCTGATGCTCTAACATTTAAAGGACTCCATTGTAATTTTTCCACGTAGAGTTTATCCTGCGTGTGATAGAGTAGCTCAATTTGCCATGACATTTTAACTATGACAGACTTTATTTTCTCAAAAGGCTAAGTGACAAAGTGACTTGAACTATAGCATCAAACAGCTAGAGAATTGTGATGGGGTATTAATGCCCCTCTCTCCACCCACTCAAGATGTTTACATTCTAATATCTAGAACCTGTAACTATTGTAGTCACATAGCAAAGTGACTTAAAAGGGAATTAAAGTAGCAGATGGAATTAAGGTTGCTAAGCAGATGACTGTAAAATAGGAAGATTATCCAAGTGGGCCTAAAACAATTACAAATGACCTTAATGTGGAAGAGGACGGCAGAAAAAGAGAGACAGAATGATGTGATGTGAGAAATACTGAACTGGTCATTGCTGGTTTTGATGATGGAAGGGAGACACAAGCAAGGAATGTGGGAAGTTTATAGAACCTGGAAAAAGGCAAGAAAAGAGATTCTTCCCTAGAGACTTCAGAAGCCCTGCTAGTACCTTCCCTTTAGCCCAGTGAGACCCATGCAAGATTTCTGACCTACAGAACTGTAAGATAATGAACATGTGTTATAAGCTGTGAAGTTTGTGATAATTTGATACAAAGCCCCAGGATAGTAACACAAGGCATTTCCCATGCTCTGGAGAAGCTGGCTGTAAAGACCAATAAGTAGGTCAAGACAGGGCAACCAATGTAGGTATGATGCCTCCAAAATTCCAAGAGACCCTCAAGCTTTGGTCCTTCTCCTGGCAGATCCCATCTGATGTCCTTTCCCTCACAGGAGGTCTGGTGAAACACAATAACTCAAGGGCAGTGATATTCAGCTCTGACTTTAATTTTGACAATCCCAACCCAATGGCTACATATGGAAAGGACATAGTCATATAATTTCCATTCCTGTCTGTCAGTTATCATGAATGTGTGTATGTGCATCGAGCCATAGAAGCTACTCTGGCTGAAGCTTGAAAGGAATCCATTGGAAGGATGTTTGGGCTGATAGACTCGTGCAGAGTTGAACCACAAAGCTTCCAAGGAGACATGAGTTACTTCTGTTCCTTTGAACAATAAATCTCTTAACCTTTCTGATGATTTCTGCCCAACCCACTTTACAGTGCTATTTGGATGATTACACAGGACTCTGGAGTGGGGAAATGGTAATCCCTGAATACATGTTGTTCTTGCTTCCTCCTTCATTCAGGCCTTTTATTGTGAACTGACATGGGTGAAGCCTTGTGGATTCGCTTGGGGATTCAGACCAAGGCTCAGAGTTTACCTTTTCCAAGAAGCCCCAGATTTAGATGTCTCTGCTCCCTGCCTGCACCCACCCTACTCCCTACTCCCTATTCACTATCTGCCACAGAGCCAAACAGCAGACTTCTCTAATGAGACCAAGATACACAGCTTGGGTGGGCCAAGGTCCCAGGGCAAGACTGACCTCCAGCACAGCCATCAGTAAATCCAAAAGAGATCACCAAGGGAAACTGAGGCAGAAATGGACATACACTCAGTAGCATCACATTCACTGCTTCAGACACACTGATCAGACACACTGATCGTCAGCCAGCTGTTGAGTACTTCAATAAGGATGCTTTGTGCTGAGTTCTATATGGATCATGTCATTCAAGGCTACACCAACTCTGAGATATTAGGCCCATGTTAGAAATGAGAACCAGTTTTAGAAAACATGTAGTTAACAAATGGCAAAACCCCACTACCCTACTCCTGATGGTGCAGGACACCGTGAGCACCAGGCCACTGTTTCTTTGCATGGTTCCTGCATCATGCTGTGGCTTTCTCTCGTGTTCCCTTCTCTCCTAGGCAGGAGAGCTCCGACTCCAGGTATGATTGCCTCACAGAGCAGAAGCATTTGCAGACTAGTGTTGATCAGCAGGTACTTAACATTTAGGGGTCATTAATGTATCTGAAGTGGTTTTAGCACATCAAGTACTAACCCCCTGGCAGAGCCACCTTCCCTATGAGGATGGAGCCTCCCCATTGCTGTGTCACAGTCGTCTTAGCCGGTGACCACTTTCTTGTCCTTGCTCATTCTGTCTACTGAGACATGCAGAAGAAAAACCATGACCTCGCTTCCTCTGGCTTTTCATCTTCTTTGCCTGTGGAAGTCCCGCACTCAGGCTACTCCAGGACTACTTCCTTCCAGGTAAACACACCCCATCTTCAGGCTAAGCCATGACCTTGGCCCAGTGACACTCAACACGGTCTCTCCAGTATGTGTGTTCAAGCAGATGGTGTCTTTCCTATATTCTCCCTACCTCTTCTTTAGGTGGCCTCTTTGGATGGTAGAAGGCAGGCGCAGAGGTGTAAGATGTGCTTCCAAGAGCTCAGAGATCTCTCACCTACAGCAGGTAAGCTCAGCCTGGGAGAAACTTGCCTCCCTCCTGATTCCTCTTCCTCACACTCTCTCCTTTGAATGTCTGGGCATTGTGCTCATGAAGGAGCACCCGAAAGCACTTGGTTCCCTTGGGCCCCCAATGTCAGGAGAAGATAACATGAAAATCGTCCTGAAGATGCCAGGAAAAGCCAAAGGAATTTTCTCTAAAGTTTCCAACTCCCTATTCAGGTCTTCTTCACCACCTGGGCAAATCTAGAGGTTTGACATCACAATGGACATATATACACTAAAGGACTGCCTGCCTGTTTTCTTTCCTCCTCCTCCTCCTCCTCCTCCTTCTCCTCCTCTTCCTTTTTCTTTTTGAAGAGAGAGGGACAGTGAGAGAGACAGAGAAAGAGAGAAACAACTTTATTTAGTTTTTCACATGGCCTTAGTTGCTCCAACGCTTAGTTGTGTACGTGGTGCTGGGGTTGAACCCAGGTCCTCGAGCTTGACAGGCAAGGGCCGAAACTGCTGAGCCACCACTCCAGCCCTCTTTCTTCCTTCTTTTTAATATTTGGCAGAATTTTCATAACATAAAAGCATACAGTTCAGTGGTATCTAAAACATTTACAACATGGTGCAACCTCTAATTCTAAAACATTTCTATCACCCTCAAAGAAAACTCCATACCCATTAAGAAGCCACTTATCGTTCCTCCCTCCTCAGCCATTGCACCATCAATCTACTTTCTGTCTCTATGGATTTTCCAGGTCTGGATATTTAGTATGTATGTGCAAAGTAAATTTTAATAAATACATATGGTGGGCATCATCATTATCATTGTTCTCATTTAATATCAGAGGAACCTGGATATGTATTAATATGAAAAGATTGTACTGTGTGACCTTTATTGTCTGGCTTTTCACTTAGCATAATGATTATGCTTTCATAGTCCTTCTACCTGTGGCATCAAACAGTTGTATATAAATGTATGTAGCAGCACAATTCACCATGGCCAAATGGCAGGGGGAGGCAAATATTTATCCATGCATGGACAAAAATACAAAATCAGGCTCTGGTACCAGGCTGGCAGGACCCTAGGACAGTCCTGAAGAAGGCATACCCCACCCACCTACCCCATGGATCCAAGACTCTGGGCCCAAGCCAGCAGGCAACCAGGACAGCCCCAAAGGGAACCCCCCACCAGTCCAGAGTCACCCTATCCACTCACAGTGGTCCTGGGCCATCAGGAGCCCAGAACAGCCCTGAGGAGGGCTCCTCCTAGCTGGAGCCACCCCACCCACCTGCCCTGTGATTCAAGGACTCTGGTTTTGAGCCATAGAAAGACAGCCCAAGAAGAGCCTTGCATGGAGTCACCCCGCTCATCTGCCACAGGACCAGGACTTCAGTTCTGAGCCAGCAGGCACCCAGGACACCCTGAGGAGCCCCTCACAGAACCACCCAATGACATCACATACCTGTTAGGTTCAGAATATTGGGTCCATCTCAGCCACCAAGGATCTCAGTTCCTATTGTGGTGCTCAGTCACGTTTCAGCCTGCCCTTCACCTTCAAGACCCCAGGACACAGCAACGCAACACAACCACTGCACTTCAAAAATCCAGCAGGCTGCCCTGCACCCCCAACAGGTTAAAGATCTGTGCCCTGGAGCCTAGATCCAAAAAGGTGCAGCAAAACAAAGCTCCAGGAAGAAGCAACTTTCTGGAAGAAGGAGGTCATCAGAGGGGTGGTGTCTGACCTGACCCTTTGACCTGCAAGGAAAAGCACCTGAAGACCTGCTTTGCTTCAAGACAGGGAACCTCAACTCAAAGATCAGAAGAATCTTTTCAAAAATGATGAATCAAACTAGAAAAGGTTCACTTCAAACCCACAACTCCCCAACAAAGGAGCCTATGGATAGGGAATGGAATGAAAACCTAGAAAAAATGATCTACTATCTGATTACTAAAAGGAACAATGAACTAAAAAACGATCTAATGAAGGGACTAAGTGAGAAAACTCAAGAGATGAAAAAACTCTATTATCAAAGAAATAAATATACTAAAAAAGGAAATAAAAGTTAAAATCTTCAGCTATTCACATCAGAGGACCAATGGAAGAATTTAATAATAGACTAGCTTCTATAGAAACAGAACCTCAGCTCTTGAAGAAAGAACATCTGATAATGAGTGAATTTGAGCACACAGATGACAAAAAAGAAAAAAAAAACTCACAAAGCAGAAAGAATTTTCAAAATGTCTGGGATGAAATCAGAAGAAATAATATAAGAGTAATTGGAATACAAGAAGAAATCAAAATGCAAATGAATGGCATAAAGAACATTCTCAATGAAATAGTTAAAGAAAATTTCACCATATTAAAAGAGTTAGATATGCTCATCCAGGAAGTTTATAGAACACCTAATAAGCCTAATCAAAAAAGAAGCTCACTGAGATATAGCATATTCAAAATGTATAATAGAGAAATGCAGGAAAGAATATTAAAAGCTGCAAGAGAGAAATGCCAAATCACATTCAGAAGCAAACCAACCAGGATCACCTCTGACTTTGCAATTCAGACCCTAGAAAAGAAGCAAGAAGATCCCGGAAGGAGATATATCAATCTCTGAATGACCACAACCTGCAGTTGAGAATAATATACCCAGCAAAACTCATCTTTGAATTCAAAGGGGAAATAAGTACATTTCATGATAAGATCAAACTCGCAACATTCAAGAACAGAAAACCAGCATTACAAAGACTTCTCAAAGATAAATTCTAGATAAAAGAACAAGAAAATAATCCTCAAAACCCACAGAGGAAATTCAATAGAAGTACATGCTATCAAAAAGACAACCAAGACAGCACAGAACTCACTAATAAAACATGATGACTATGAACCACAAACTCATACCTATCCTAACACTAAATGTGAATGGTCTCAATGCACCAATCAAAAGACATAGACCAGCAAATTAGATGAAAAAACAAAATCCAACAATATGCTGATTATAAAAGACCCATCTTACAGCTAAACATATTCACAGATTAAGGGTTAAAGGATGGAAAAAAATCTATCAGGTCTACAGCCCAAGAAAGCAAGCAGGTATTGCAATCCTTGTAACCAACAAAGTAGATTTCAACCATAACAAATAAGAATAGATAAAGGCCTCTACATCATAGTAAATGGAATAATATATCACGAAGATATAACCATAGTAAATCTCTATTCTCCAAACACCAATGCTCCCAAGTACATGGAAAAAAATACTCCATGACATAAAACCACTTATGGACCCCAAAATGATAATACTGGGAGGTGTTAATACTCCTCTATCACCAATAGACAGATCATTAAAGAAAATAAGCAATAAAGTGATCTCCAGCCTAAACAACACCATAAATCAAATGGACTTAACAGATATTTATAGAATATTCCACCCCAAATTGGCTGAATATACATTCCTCTCAGCAGCAGCACATGGACCCTTCTCCAAAATAGATCATATTCTAGTTCACAAAGGAAATCTCAGCAAATATAAAAAAGTAGATATTATTCCATGCATCCTATCAGATCATGACATCATGATCCTAACAATTAACAGCAAAAATTATAATAGAAAATACATGTACACATGGAGATTGACTAATACCCTATTAAATGAAAAATGGATCTAAGAAGACATGAGAGCAAAAATCAAGAAACTTTTGGAAGCAATTGATGATGAAGATCCAACATATTGAGAATTATGGGACAGGGGCTGGAGTGGTTGCTCAGTGGTTATGGCACTTACCTGGCATATGCAAGGACATGGACAAGGACAACTATCAGAGCAACAAAAGTCACATGAAAAAATTAATTCTTTCTCTCTCACTGTGCCTCTCTCTCCTTAAAAAAAAAACCTATGGGACAGTATGAAACCATTCTTAAAGAGGAAATTTATAGAACTGAGTGCCTACATTAAAAATCAGGAGAGACTGAAGCAGTGACTTGGTGGTTATGGCCCTTGCCCAGCATTAGCAAGTACACAAGTTCATACTCCAGCACCCACATACATAGTGTCAGAGCAATAAAAGCCATGTGAAAAACTAAATAAAAATTGATTTTCTCTGTCTCTGTCTCTCTCTCTCACTGTCCCTCTCTCTTTAAAAAAAAATCGGGAGAGATCTCAAATAAACTTGTGTTCCACCTCAAATTCCTACAAAAAGGTGAACAATCTAATCTCAAAGCCAGCAGAAGGCAGGAAATAATAAAGATAAGAGCTGAAATCAATGAAATTGAAAAAAAACAATAAAAAGAGTCAACAAAACAAAGACCTGATGCTTTGAAAAAAATAAATAAAATTGACCAACCCCTACCCCATCTCATTAAAAGAAGGAAAATGAAACAAATCAATAAAATCACCAATGAAAAAGGAGTGATGACCACTGAACCCACAGAAATCCAAAGGATTATCAGAACCTATTTTGAAAAACTATACACTTCTAAATCAGATAATCTACAAGACATGGATACATTTCTAGACATATACAACATCCCCAAATTGACCCAGGATGATACTGAAAGCCTAAACAGCCCAATAATAGGCACTGAAATCCATGTAGCAATTAAAAGCCTTCCAAAGAAGAAAAGCCCAGGACTTGATGGATTCCAGCTAAATGTAACCAACCTATGAAGAGGTTATTAAGCTATTCCAAAATTGAAAAGGAGGGAACTGTCCCAAATATTTTTTCTGAGCCAACCATAACTCTGTACTAACAGACACATAAAAAAAGAATGCTACAGACCAATATCCCTGCTGAACATAGATGCAAAAATCCTTAATGAAGTTCTAGTAAACCACAATCGAAAACACATTAAGAAGATAATTCATCATGATCAAGTGGGCTTCATTCCAAGGATGCAAGGCTGGTAATACATACACAAATCAATAAATGTGATTCATCACTTAAACAGAATCAAGGACAAAAGCCCTATGATCATCTCAATTGACACAGAAAAAGCCTTTCATAAAATCCATCACCCATTTGTGATCAAAACTCTGGAGACAATAGGGATCAAAGGAATGTATCTTAACTATGTAAAGGCCATATATGACAAACTGTCAGCTAGCATAATACTAAATGGAGAAAAACTGAAAGCATTTCCACTAAACTTGGGAACACAAGGCTGCCCACTCTCACCACTTTTAATCAATATAGTCCTCGAGACCCTAGCAGGAGCAGTCAGGCAAGAGAAGAAAGTCAAAGGGATAAGAATAAGAAGAGAAGAAGTCAAATTATCTCATTTTGTAGATGACATGATCCTATATTTGGAAGATCAAAAAAAAAAAAAAACACCAGAAAACTGCTTGAGCTTATAAACAGAATTAGCATAGTGGCAGGCTAAAAAATCAACACCCACAAATCAATAGCTTTCCTATACGCTAACAATAACAAGGCAGAAGAGGAAATCAGTCCCATTCACAATATCCTCACAAAAAGATACTTGAGCATTAATCTACAAGGGAAGTAAAAGTCTAAAATGAAAATTATCGAACATCAAAGAAAGAAATTGAAGAAGAGCTGAAAAGATGGTAAGGTGTTCCGTGTTCTTGTTTAGCAGAATTAATATAATTAAAATGGCCATTCTGTCAAAAGCACTATACAGATTCAATACAATCCCCATCAAGACACCAATGTCATTCTTTATAGATATTGAAAAAGCAATTCTCAAATTCATTTGGAACAAGAAACCCAGAAAAGCCAAAACTTTACTAAGCAAGAAAGATGAAACAGGAGGTTTCACAATACTGGATCTAAAACTATACTCTAGAGCTGTATTAACAAAGACAGCATGGTATTGGTATCAAAATAGGCATGAAGACCAACGTACTAGAATAGAAGACTCTGAGACAAACACACAAATCTTTAAATCTACAATATTTGACAACAGGTGTCAAAATACAACATGGCGGAATGACAGCCTATTTAACAATTAGTGCTGGAAAACTGGACAGCCGTTTGAAGAGAGTAGAAATTAGATCCTTATATCTCACCTCTTGCACAAAAATCAAATAAAAATCAATCAAAGAACTAAAGAATTAAACCAGCCACCATACAACTGCTAGAAGAAAAATTAGGAGCAACATACCAGCATTTGGGAGTAGATAAAACTTTCTCAACAAGACTCCCAAAGTGGAAGAATTAGAGTCAAGAATTGATGAGTGGGATGCCATTGAACTAAAAAGCTTTTGCTCAGCCAAGGAAATGATCAAAACTGTCAAGAGACAACCTATAGAATGGGAGATTATCTTGACCTGTGATTCCTGTGACAGGGGATTAATATCCAGATTTTACACAGTACTTGAAAAACTGAATACCTAAAACACAAACAATCCAATCAATAAATGGGCCAGAGAGTTAAACAGAAACTTCTTGACTGAGGAAATTGAGCAAGCCAATGAACACATGAGAAAGTGTTCTAAATCATTAGTAATCAGAGAAATGTAAATCAAAATTATATTAAGATTTCACCTCACTCCAGTCAGATTGGCAAAAATGAAGAATATAAACAATAACAGATAATGGAGGGGTTGTGGGGAAATAGGAAAGCAGTGTGGAGACTCCTCAAAAAATTAAGGATGGATCCACTGTATGACCCAGCTATCCCTCTTCAGGGTGTTTTCCCGGAAAAGTTAGAATCAGCACATTACAGTGACACAGCAAAATTAATGTTCATAGCAGCTTAATATACAATAGCTAAATTATGGAATCAACCCAGACGATGCCCATCACTGGATGAGAGGATCCAAAAGCTGTGATTAATATACACAATGGAGTTCTACTCAGCTATTAAAAACAATGATATTATGGCCTTTGAAGGTAAATGGATAGCAATGGAAGAAATTATGCTGAGCGAAATTAGCCAAACTCAGAGACTCAAGGGTTAAATTTTTCTCTCATTTGTGGAGGCTAGAGCAAAACCCAAACATGGGTGAAAGGTCAAGCTCATGCACTAGACTCACCAAAATAGAAGCAACACTTAATCGGGAAATCATAGTTAAGTAGGTGGGGGAGAGAAGAGGAGTGAGGGAGAGGAGAGAGAGGGATGATAAGAAGGGACTTGGTGGGGGATCAACAATGTATCTTACTTTTTATTCCCCCTAGAAGTGAAATAATACTTATGCAATCATTTAAGATTTAATTCTGGAAAAGGCATGACCATACACACAAACAGAGAGAGAGAAAGAGAAACGGAGAGAGAGATTTATATCTGCTCTGGGGGAATATAGAAGAGTCAAGAGATTGGGGTGTGGGTGTTGTGGGGTGATTCTGGATTAGGATTGGGGCATATCACATTGTTACTACATATGCACGTATGATTATACAGCAACACATCCCTCAATAAAATTTAAAAAATACAAAATATGGTACACTGATATTTTATTAATGGAATATTACCTAACCATAAAGAGAAGTGAAATTCCATAGAAACAAAAGGAGAATGGATATTACCAAAGGATGGGGGAAAGGGAGGGAATGGGGAGTTGTGTTCAATGGGTATAGAGTCTCAGTTTGGGATGATGAAAATTTTCCGGAGATGGAAGTTGATAATGGTTGCACAATGATGTGAATGTACTTAAAACCACTGAACTCTACACTACAAATGGCTAAAATTGTCAGCTTTCTTATGTGTATTTTGCCATGATTAAATAATAACAAAGTAGTGATGTACTTAAATATGCTACATCATGGGTTCAAACATATTGCTGTCCATTCAAAGCATGCATCATACAATGTGATAATAAAAATAAAATTCACAACCTTGACAATATTATGCCTGTTTCCATCCCATGTTTTGTATATCAAGTAAACCTTGAAACAACTTCCTTCAAAACAACTTCAGCGAAAACCTATAGAATTTTACTTGTGTACTGAATAAGCTGCATCTAACACCAACACGATTGTTACCCTATTCATTATCACAAATACTTAGAGCAGGCACCATCAATATTCTTTCATTTAACATTCAAAGAGCTTGGGTGCATAACATTTCTAGAGTTTTCGTTTTCCAAGATGAAATAAGTCAAGGAGATGGATGGTAGTGGTGGTGTTTACACGACGAGATGAGTGGACTTCACACAACTGAAGTGGACATTGAAAATGGTTAAGATGATAAACTTCACCTGTTGTGTCTCTTAGTACAACAGAAAGTGAAAAATGGAGCAAATTTCATGAGGTACCACATGTCTGCCACGGATAGACACTGAAACACTGAAGGTGGTAAACTGTCTTCAGATGGGGGCACCAGGGACATCATCAGTTTTCTGTTACTATAACAAAATACCTGAGATAATAAATTCAAAAAATGAGAGGCTTATTTTAGCCAATAGCTTTGGAGGTGTTAAGCCCATGATAAATTGGCCCTTCAGTTTGGGCCTATGAAGAGACAGTAGTGCATCATAGTGGGCGTGCATGACAGAGGAAACTCCTCACCTTATGGACGATGGAAAGCAATAAAAGAGAAACAGGAAGAGGCTAAAGTTTGAGCAGACCTGCAAAGGCACCAATAACCTAACTTCCTCCCATTAGGCCCTACCTCTTCAAGGTTCCACCACCTCCCTATAGCACCACAGGCTGGTGGCAAAACCTGTCATACGTGAATCTTTGGGGGACACTTATCCAAACCACAGCTGCCATAGTTTGTCTGGAACAATGGAAGAGCACTGGATCAGGAGTCCCCATACTGGGGTGTAGTCTAGACTCCGCACGATCTGGGCAAGTCATTTTCATTCATCAGTTCTTTCAAGACTCAAATATCAACCAAACAAAAGCCCTCAGACTCTCTGAGTGTCTGTGGTCACAGAAAACCATTAAAGATGCCAAGCGCAGTCTCACACAGGAAGAGCAAATGCCCTCACTCCTGGCCTGGATCAGACAGAAAGAATGTGTTCCTCATTCATACAGAGGCACCAAGAGGTACCCCAGGTACTCCCCACCTGCAAAGACAATAATAGCTTGTGACTGAACTCCCCAAAGGTTAGCAGGGTCAAAGCAACAACTTGACTGTTTGCTTAAATCTCTGTCCAAGAATCTCTCAATTTGCTGCTGGAAGATACTGAGTTCTGAGCCACACCAGAGTTTGGCACTCGGTGAGTTTAATAGAAGTGGTGTATTTTGTTTTGTTTTGTTTTTTGTTTTGTTTTTGATGAGAAACTCATGCACATTAATTGCTAAAAAGGAAAAAGAACAGAAAATCGCCATTGTTCGTTCAGCAAATATTTCCTAAGCATCACCAGGCTCTGGACACTTCTAGGCACTGGAGATAAGTTACAGCGGAAGGAAGAGACAAGTCATTGTCCTCGGGGAGTTTGCGTGCTAGTGGTGGACCCCACCAGAGTAAACATGCATGGGAGAGTCAGGAAGAAAATGACGCAAGCTAAAGTGGGGGAGAGTGTTGGAAGCGCTGCTTCAGAAAGGCAGTCAGGGAGGCCCAAGGAGGTGATGTGCAAGCCAACGCTGAATCGCGAATGGAAGCAAGCATGCGTGCAAATGCAGAAAGAGCTCCGGGGCGGGGACAAACCAGGGAACAGCTTCTGAGATGGAAAACGGCCTGCGTCAGCATCGTCTCCTGAGCACAGACATCAGAAGTCTCCAGAGATCGTCAAAGGCCCTGAGCTGAGTGTGGTCAACATGGCAGACATGGATGAGTGCTTGGTCATCACCAGAGCTCCAGAGAAAACCTAAGTACCCCCTGAACATAGACCTCAGCTGCAGAGAAGAGAGGACAGAGAAGGGATGAATGCCTGACAGTCGACTTGTCAGGGAGAAGCTGAGCCCTGGAACCCTCTTCTCCTGGGGCCATGTGTTGCAGTGGACACTAGGAGCCAGGGGAATAGGGATATTACCTTTCTTGCTCCTGCATCCCCTATTCCCCACAGTGCCTTCTGCAGCAAGGAACTCCAGAGCCATCCTTGAGCTGGCTGAGGGACCCTATGGGCGTAGGTTGGAGACCAGAACCTCAGTGAGGGTGGGCAGCCACCCCAAAGCCTTCACAGTGAGCCAAGGCTTGGCTCTCACTTTAGTTGTACCTAACACCTATCCACTGGATCCCTGCTAGTAGGGGTTGAGGAAGGACCTGTGTCTTCACTCCTGAAGCCCCACCTGCCTTTGCTGCTCCCTTCTCTCCAACCTCGATGGCTGAATTCCTCAGCTCACCAAGTTCCTTCCTATCACAGGGCCTCTCAGCAAACTGTCCCTCTACCTGGAACACTCTTTCTCCTTCTCTCCCCACACAGCTGGGTCCCTCTTGTCATTTGTGCCTCAGGTCAAATGCTTCCTCTTCAGAAAGACCTCCCTGAGCACCCAGTCAGTATCTCCCACCCCACCCATGCAATGCTCTGCTCTGCTTTCTTCAAAGCACTTCTCCCTTGCCACGTCTATCCCGTTCCACCCGTAATCCTATTCTGTATCCTCAGGAAACTGTGAGCTCCATGTAGGGGCCTGGTCTGGGGATGTGCAAGGCCTAGAACAGAGCCAGGCACACTGATGAGCCCATGAGGGAATCTTGATGAGGAAGGGTTAGAGTGGGTGGAGGAAGAAAAGGCGAGGGTAGAAAGAAGGACTTGGCTTCCGTCCTTAGGAGCTCACAGACTGTGGCAGGGACAAATGTGCAAGCCAGTAATCAGAGCGAGGTACAGCGTGCACCAAGGTACAAATGGCAGAGAGAGCAGAATAGCTATGTCAGAGGTAAATCAGGGAGCACTTCAAAGAGGCAGTGTCACAAAAGCTGGTTTTAAAAGGACAAAGAGGAGTTCTCCAGGGAGAGGTAAGAGGATGGCAACTCTAGGGAACACCAAGTCCATTTGACTCCATTTGAAAAAGTCCAAGGGGGTGCAACAGCATGGGGTCATCAGGTAAGTTCATCTGCTGCACCGTTAGCATAGAGCAGGCTGCTGGGGAGGACATGGAGGGCATGGCTGCCAAGAGCCTCAGGACCAGATCTGAAAGGACTTGAATATTGGGCTCCAGGGCTGGTGTTTGATGCTGTAGGGGATTGGGGAGCAACCAGCCCAAGAGTTTTATGCAGGTGAGAGACAAGGGAGAAAGATCACCCCAGCAGCAGACCAAGGACTTATCTAGTGGAGGGACCCTGGCCTAACAGGGAGCTACTCTAGAAAAGATCAAGGCAAGGAACAACGTCTTTGCTAGTGATGGTGGACAGGGAGGGAGGGTAGGGATTCCAGAGATGATTCAGGGGCTAAGGAACAGAGCTGGGTGATCAAATATGAGAGGCAAGGAGGAAGGGAGTTGTAAGAAGAGTCCTGCGATTCTGGCTTAGGGGCCAGTGGGGCACCTCTGAGCTGGGAGCCAGAGAAGAAGGAGACCTGGGTGGAGCCAATGGGTTCATTATGAACAATACACGGCACAGACTGGGGAGGGCCATGTAGGAAATGAGTGGGTCTTCATGGGCACAGAGGGACAGTGCGCCACTCAGCTGCTCAAGCTCCTAAACAGGAAGAGATGAACTAAAAGGTTAGCACATATTGTGAAGACAAGGACCCCACCTGTTGCTGCCCCAGCAGGAGGTACACATGGGACCTCACTTCCTGCCCCAGCTTTCCTGTGGTCTGAAGCTTCCATAACCCTTTACATGCCTGGACATAGAGAGGGTTAGTCTGGCTGTCTGCTAGAAAGACTGACATGTGGCCCCGGTCCACCTTCTGAGGGCTTAGACATTCTGCATGACACAATGCTCAGGACTCCTGGAGATGGTGCTGGTAGAGGGAAGGAGGGCTGTGCCTTTCCCTAACCTGGATCTTCTTCCCCCTACCAGATGTGGGAGGCGCAGGTGCTGATGAGGCTCACGGTCCAGGCTGTGTATTCCAGTTCTTAACTGTCGTCAGATTGTGTCCCAGGCATGTGCTAAGCTCCTGAGTAGCCTTGTCCAAGGCCTCAGTTGTAAGAGAAATAAGAACCACCAGAATACCACCTTTCCTCCTTTCCTTCCCCTGTTTTTTTTTTGTTGTTGTTGTTGTTGTTGTTTGTTTATTTTATTTTTTGGTACTAGTTTGAACCCAGAAGTGCTTAACCACTGAGCCACATCCCCCATCCTTTTAATTTTTTATTTTTGAGACAGGGTCTCACTAAGTTGCTTAGGGCCTCACTAAGATGCTGAGGCTGGGTTTGAGATTTCATCCTCCAATCTCAGCCTCCAGAGTCATAAGGATTACAGTAGCATGCACCACCACACCCAGCTTTTCTTGCCCTATTTTACTCCAAAAAAGCTCACCCTCCTTTTGCACAGCCTGCATTCACTGTGACCACCATTCAAGTCCAAGGATCATCTGCTTAAATCCTGTTCCCTTTCAAGACTTCCTCTTTTCCAGGAAGCCTTCCAAGATGCTCCGGGGTTTGCATCTCTGATCACAGCGTGGCTTGATGGTGCTAACCGTGCTTATATCAATTCACCACCCTAGAGACTGGGATTGTGTCTGCCTCATTAGTGAGAGGTTGAGGTCATCAACCTTTTCTTTTTTTTCTTTTTCCTTATCTTTTTTTATTTTTGGTGGTGCTGGAACCCAGGGCTTATTGCACACTAGGCCAACGCTCACCATTGAGCTACATTTCCAGGCCAGAGCAGCCTTCAATAAAGGGCTAAGGGCCAACTGACCAAACCCAGGAGAGCAGAGAGAACTGTGAGCCCTGCCAACTCCATCATATATTTAATAAGTGTTATAAATCACATAAAAGTTTATAAATCATGTAAATCATATTTTTATGAAGCATTCAAATCACCCAGAAGATACCACCTGTGGATATAGGCAACCCCCAGAGAGACCTCACTTATTCTAAAACAGGTAAGCATTCACCACCTTGTGGGCTCAGTGCTCCTCACCCTGCCCAGGTACCAGGGCACTGCTTTCCAGATGGAGAGAAAGAAGCATTTACATGGTAAAGAATTGGGCTCGAAGGGGACATCATGGGTTAAAATTTCAGGTCTGCTCCAAACTGGCTGGGACTTGGAACAAGGAGAAACTTCAACTCTCTAACCTTCAACTTCAGCTTCCACAAAATAGAGAGAGTGACGCCTAATTCACAGGCCTGCTGTAAAGATGGAAAGTGCTTTGTCCATTATAAAGTGCAACATGCATTGTATTATGATTATTTCATTGATTCTCACATCCCTCAGGGTACTTTACTCTGGGATTTGAGTGGGTATCCCTGCAGAGTTCATAAATCACCGTGTGACTCTCTGCAAGTCTCCGTGGTGAGCTGCAGGAAGGTGGAGGAGAAAGGCTGGACTCTGGAGCAGGTCATGCCTTGGCTGCATAAAGCTGGGCACCACCCTGGTCTTCCCAAGACTCTGTCACCCATTACAAAACAAAGACCAACAGTGATTGCTGAAAGGATTTGAATAAGACAGAACAGTGTAGGAGAGTGTCCCGCATGTTGTTGATCTACTGAAGAAATCCAGACACTATTAGTTCTCATATTGGTCCAATTATAAGTTTCCTTTTTTTTTTAGATAGAGGGACAGTGAGAGAGAAAATGAGAGAGAACTGATTTTATTTAGGTTTTCATGTGGCTTTTGCTGCTTCAACACTCCACTATGTACGTGGTGCTGGGGTTTGAACCCACGTCCTCCCGCATGCCAGGTAAGCGCCCTAACCGCTGAGCCATGGCTCCAACCCTGTAAGTTTCCTTTTTTATTAGTAAACTGAAAAGACTTGGTGAGCTAGCCTGAGGTTTTCACCAGGATATGAATTCAACCGAGGTGACAGACACGGTAATGACTTTTAGCTGGGAGTGCCGTGTGTGCCTACGAGGACTGTTCTTATCGTTCTGATCAACTGTCCTGATCGTGCCAGCAGGGAAGAGGGATGACTCAGGGAAAGAGAAGGAGAGGTGAGCAGAGAAGTCCGGCAGACAGCACCTGAACCAAGGTGTGCTGGCTTCATCTTGTCCTCCATCAGAGGACAGAGGGGACAGAGCATCATCACTGGAGGTTCTGACCGAAAAGGCAATCCTCATTCTCGCTGTGAGGACACGTCAAACCCAAGCGGGGAGACTCAGCAAAACTCCCTGTCAGCGTTCTTCAAAAGTGCCCACGCCATAGAAGACCGGGGACTATGCCAGATGGGAGGCCACGAAAATGACAGGACAGCTAGACACAATGTGAATCCTTAATAGACAATTAGCAAAACTTGAATGAGCGCTTCAGATTCTTTAGTAGTATCAAATCAATGCTGATTTCCTGGTTTTGACTATCATACCACGGACGTGGGAGATGCTAACATTTGGGAAAGCTGGGTGAAGGTATAAGGAACGTGGCACTATTTTTGCAGTATATTTGTAATCTAAAATTATTTCAAATATGGAAATGTTTGGGCAGGGGATATAGCTCAGTAGTAGAGTACTTGCCAAGCATGCATGAGGCCCTGAGTTCAATTCCTGCACTTCAAAACCAAGAACTGTATGTTTAAAAACACAAGTAGATTCAAGCAGGTGGGAGCCACACATACCTTCCAGCGTCAGTGGTCAACACGCCCAGGACTCTCCCTCTTCTCCCTCCACAGCTCTGTGCGGCTCTGGGGCTCTGGGGAAGCAGCTAAATCTTCCCAACCCCCCAGAATAGTTTATTCCTATTCAAGTCTCCCCAGGACATGCTGATGGAGCAGAAAATAGAAAATCAGGTCTGATGTGACTTCCAATTCTCCCCACCCCCATCTGTGGAACCCTAAATGAGACTAGAGACCTCCCAGGTTCTCCCCTGCCTGGGTGAATGGTACATCCCTTTCCCTGGGACCCTCCTCATCCCTCCCTATAACCCCAGCCCCTGTAGACCCTGGAGTTCAATATATTCAGACTGACATCTTCAGTATTTTCACCATAAGGATCTGCTTGTACCAACCAAAAAGTTCCCTTGGACTCTCACAAAATTGTGGTCAATCTTTCAATATTATTCCCCTGAAAAAATATCTGCTTGCAAAAATAAAAGAAAATGTATTGAGCTTTTAAAACTAACTCTATACCTTACCTATCATAACACAATGTACACATCTTTGGAAACACCACATGAAGATCAAATAGTGTTTATGTCTACAAAGAAGCTTGGGCTCCTAAGGATTCACAAAGGAATGCTTGAAGAAAAATATCACCACTCAATAAGAGGCCTCCAGCTCTGCTCTTCACAGCCCCAGATCCTGAGGACCTCAGGACCTCAGCACCCTCTGGACCCTCAGGATCTCAAGATCCTCAGGATCTCAGGACCTTCAAGTCTCCTAGGCCCAGTACAAGTTGAGTCACACCAGAGTCAAAACAAAAGAAAAATGTGCAGTTCTATATACACTTTTCAAAATATAATCCAATTTTTCAAATCAAGAGGATAAAGTTATTGAAGCTCTACAGTCAAATAGCATGAAAATATATAAAAACTCTGTGTTACCCAATTTGTTTTTCTGCCATAATCAAACCTCCTAAACCCACAGCAGGACAGGCTGCTGTTCTGGTCATTTAACAAATGGAAGCCCGATTTCATTTAAAATTGTGATATTTTGTTTGTCATGGGTGTTGCAATAATTTTGGTTTCTAACATATTATTTACCTGGATGATTGGGTTTGGGGGCAGTCGGCCCTTAAATTTTGCACTGACTGTGAATGCCTCCCTGGCCCTACCTCTGGGGCTCCCCCACCTCAGACACTGGATGTCCTCTGTTCTCCTAAGTGATGGATTTCACCAAGGGCTGGAGTGAGGAAAGCCTCTATTGGCAGGGCATGCAGAATTTCTCCCTCAGATTCCACACAGGGTCCTTCCAAGTTGGTGAGCAGGCTTTGGAACTTTCAGTTCCTTTCCAGGGTCCTGTGGGAACAGAGAGCCCCTATCGCCTTCTTCCATCATGGGCAACAATCATCTGGGGCCTGCCCATGTCCTCAAAAGGAAGGGCCATGGGGCTGGAGTGGTGGCTAGTGGTTACGGCACTTGCCTGCATGCACAAGGATCTAGGTTTGAACCTCAGCACCACGTACACAATGAAATGTCAGAGCAACAAAGACCATGTGGAAAAAAAAAACTAAATAAAATCACTCTCTCTTTATATCACTGTTCCTCTCTCTTTTAAAATAAAGGGCCACATTCCATCCTCCTGCAGAGTCCTGGAGTCCTGCTTTTGGGGTAAAAGTTCCAGAAAACCTGCCCATTCATTCCAACCACACTGTCATGCAGAGGAGGAAACTGAGGTTCATAGAGGGGCAGGAGCTTATCCAAAGTCAAAGAGAGACTCAGACACAAGCCCAGAGCTCAAAGAATCTGGTCCACAATGCCACAGCCTTTGTTTACTATAGGCCCAAAGCATATTTAGCACTATTCAAGGGTGGATCACCCTTAATCCTACCACATTGTCCTGAAACTGGCATCCCTTTTATCCCAGAGGAAGTTCTCCCAGAGCTGAAGCCCTGAGCATCATCTCACACAGACCTGAATTTGAATCCCCACTCCACCACTTAACACTGTGCAGCTTTCAGCCAGTAGACAAACCCATGGGCTTCAGAACCTGCCTCTGTAAAATAACCCAGGTGTTCTGAATGCAGATAAGCAGAGCAGTGAAGTCCAAAGGCCCAGATGTGAGTCAGGCTGGTCTTGAACTTGCAATCCTCCTGTCTCAGCCTCCTGAGTCACAGGGATTATAGGCAGGAACTACCATGCCCAACTAACCTAGATCCTTTTTATTCAGAATGAGAAAATTTCTTTATAACACTGTATCTTAAACATATTTGCATATAAAAACTTTTAATGGCCATAAAGCATTCTATTCAGAGGGCGATTGTATGTAATGGCTAAGTATATGCACCTTAGAGTTAAATAAATCAATATACATAAGGATGAACTACATGAAGGTATATATGACTTAACTATCACAGCCATGCAGGGGATGAAGATGTCTTGCTCAACAATGGACGTCTAAAAGGACTGTGGTCCCATTAGATGATATTGGAGATGAAAAGTTCCTGTTACACAGTGGCATTGTAGTGGTCCTAGCACCAGAGCAAAACGCATTCCCCACGTGTTCGTGGAGATGACCAGCATCATAGGGAAACAACCCCGTTGCAGTGCCGATCATGTGAAATATAGCACGCCAATCATGTGCATTGCATAGTACTTGGTAGTGTTAATGCATCCCTGTGCCACTGGTTCAAGCACTTACCATGCGATCCTCCTATTGTTATTTTAGGGTGCATACTTTGAAACAGTATCCCGTGTTCTGCTGACAGCAGCCTCAGACATTTTGTGTCTCCCAGCATCAAGAGGACCGGGAGAGTGACTGACCTATACCACCCTGGTTTGCACAATGATGCCCCATCTCAGAATATATCCCCGTCAGTTAGCCACGAGTGACTGCATGGACTGTTTTATTTCACAGTGTTTACCTGACCATCACCAAGCATTCTGTTAGAAAATGCGGACATCGTGTGACCGACACGGGCAAGGTCCCTGCCATCAGAGGAGGTACCTTCGTGTTTAATGTTCCCAATTCTGTCATTAGCAGCCCTTGTCTCTGGAGCCATGCTTCCCAGTTATCCAAAGTTGAATGTATCTGAGTATGTATCACAATTTTTTTTTTGTTCTGAATTAGGGCCTTGTGATCATAAATAACACTTCCAATGGCAGTCAGCAAATGTCCTTCTTCCTTCTGGTAATTTCCTTTGGATAAATTCCCAGCAGTGGGATTTCTGCACCAAAGGCTATGAGCCTTTTAATGACTCTTGATACATATTATCAAATTGCTTTCCAAAGGGGCTGCACCCAATTTACACACTGCCACCAGTCACGTGTGGGTGTCGTGGTTAGACCATGACTGTGTCAGCCCTGAGTGTGATAATTATATTTCTTAATTTGTGCTAATTTAATAGGTGTAAAATTGCATCTCGTTTTAATTTGCATTTATTTGAGAGTTATGAAGGTTGAGCACTTTTGCTAATAAAAAGAACACTTGGATAGCTTCATTCACTTATTCACTCACTTAAAGAATTACACGCTACCCTATATATACACCACACATTGCCAAGGGCCAAAGATCCATAAATGCGTAGAACACAGCCCCTACTGTCCAGGGTCTTTATCCAGTGACAAAAGGGGAACTGAGAGTCCCACGGCAATAGCATAGATTGTATGCTGCAGAGAGGCCCAAAGGATTGTGGGAAAGAGGCAAGACGGAGGAGGTGACCCAGAGGAGGGAACCTAACTAGAGCTGGGCATTGAAAAGGGAGCCACAGCTGCTCTGGATCAGCCTTTGACAGCAGTGGACACATTGCTAGCACCTTCCTGCTCAGGTTTACCCATCTTTTCCTTGTACTGTGCAACCGTTCCGTGTACACCTTTATGTGCATGCATACACACCTATGGTTCATGTGTATCTGTTGCGTGATGAACATGACTGCAAACTCATGCTATGCCTCTGGGGGTATGTGCAGAGTCTTCGTGCTTTGGTTTTAAAAAGCACACGTCAGGATTGCTTCTCTGTGCTCTGAACTGGAATATTAGGCTGTAGGTTCTGCAGTTCTGCATCAGGCTCATGAGACCGAGTGGGCCTATGTCCCTATGGGTGGGGGCTGTGTGATGTGCCTGGGGCTCCTGCCCACAAGGATGCCCAGTTGCACTGACCCCTTCTAGCCTTTGTTCCTGCCCCAGCTGACCTTGGCTCCAGTCTCTACCTCTGAATGCAGTGAGAGCGGGCAGGCACCCCTGGTCTCTCTGATTGAGCTCGTCATCCCAGGCAGATTTTGCACTGTCTCTGAGTTTTCATCTTCTGTCTCTTTAATCCCTGGTAAGATCAGCACCCCTCCTTTCTTGCCGTCCTCTCTGGGACAGGGGATGCCCAGAAGTGACTGGGCCAAAAAGAGCTTATCCCTGCCTTCAGTCCTTGGAGGGTCCAGGAAAGCACAGAGCGGCCGTCAGTTGGGAAATGTACCCAGAGAGGGAGCCTCTCTGCCCCTGGCCACCCAGAGTCAGTAGAGGTGATGCCAGTTCCCCTGCATCTGGACAGTTGTGCAGGAAAGCCATCGACCTCAGGGGTGGAAAAGTTACAGAACTGATGTGTTCATTTTAACAAAGGGCTGGGGGTCCGGTAGTCACCTGCCTTAACTGCTTCCATGGAATGCCTAAGAGTCATCCTGTTTTGCTACCTGAAATAAGTCACCAGGATAAAATAAGAGCTTCATGCATCCTTCCTACAATAGCACTCTCCCCAGATGAAAACCCTGCAATTTCTTAAAGGCAGTTTATCAAGACAACATGCATGTGCCATACAATGCACCTAGTTAAAGTGCACATGGTGCAGTGGTTTTTAGTATATTTGTAGAGTTGTACAATCTAGCTTCAGAACATTTTCATCACCCCAGAAGGAAACCCCATGACTCTCCACATCAGTCTCCCTATCACCAACTCCTCCAACCCTATCCCTAAGCAACCCTAACGTGATTTCTGTCTCTACAGATTTGCTTAATGTGGACATTTCATATAAACATAATTATATGCAGTCTTGCTGACTGGCTCCTTTGAGCATAATGTTTTCAAAGTTCATCCCTGTTATAGCATTTTACAATACTTCCTTCCTTTTTATTGCTAAATAATATTTCTCTGCATAGGGACACACCACACTGTACGCATGGATTCATCAACTGAGTTGTTTCCACTTTCTGGCTATTATTGGTGATGCTGCTATGAATATTCACATATAAGTTTTCAGACAGATGTATGTTTTTCTTTTGTTTAAGTACCTTCTTAGGAGTGAAATGGCTGGATCACATGATAAATCTTTGTAAACACTCCACCCTCCCCCTCCTTTTAGCCCTGGTGATTGAACCCCAGGGTTGTCTTCCACGGAGCTATATATCTCTTGTCCTTTTTTATTTTGAGAAAGGATCTCACTAAACTGACCAGGCTGGCCTCTAGCCTGCAATCCTCCTGCTTCAGCCTCCCGAGTTGCTGGGCTCACAGATGGCACCACTGTGCCTGGCTTCTGTTTAACTTTTTGAGGAAATGCAAGTTGCTTTCCAAAGTGGCTTCACCGTTTTGCATTCCCATCAACAACAAATGAGGGCTCTGATTTCTCCACATCTTCCACTTGCTATGTCTCTCTTTTAAAGTGTGGAAAGTGGCATCTTGTAGTTTTGACGTAGTTTCCTAATGACTTAGCCATTCTGTACATACTGTTTTTCTACATAAATATTTTCATACATTTAAAAGATATCTTCATATCTTTAACTCATATGCCTGTATAGGTATAAAACTTTGTTGTTTTTCAAAATATGTTCATACGGGGCTGGAGTGGTGGCTCGCAGTTATGGCGCTTGCCCGTCATGCGCGAGTGCACAAGTTCAAACCCCAGCGCCACGTACACAACAAAGTGTAGGAGCAACGAAAGCAACATGGAAAAACTAAATAAAAATTGTTTCTCTCTCTCTGTCTCTCTCCCTCTCTCTCTCTCTTTCTCACTGTCACTCTTTAAAATAAAATAAAATAAAGTATGCTCATCCAAGAAGTCATCTCTAACTTGTAATCTGCAACTTACTTTTCCCCTTAGTTGTCTTGGAAATTGCTGTAGTTTGAATGTGTCCTTCAAAAATTCATGTGTTGGAAACTCAAACCCCAAATTCATGTGTTAATGTTCTTAGACTGGGACTTTGGGAAGTAATTAACATTAAATGAAGTCCTAATGGTAAGGTCCCCAAGATGGCTTAGGTGGCTTTATATGTAAAGGATAAGGTCCCGAGAGCACACTTAGGCTGCCTCACCACATGACACTGTCCACCACGCTATGATGAGCTAGAAGTCCCTTGCCAGATGCCCCCAGATGTAGCACCATGCTCTTGGACTTCCCAGACTCCAGAACCACAAGCTAAATAGAACTTATTTCATTATCAATTACCCTATCTTGGATATTTTGAATAGGAAAATAAAACAAACAAATCTTTCCACATTAGTGAGACAGATTAGGACAGTGAAATGGCTGGGTAGTCAGGACAGAGGGCCCCGATCCAAGAGCTAGCTGGTAGAGCAGAGAGTGATTGACAGGGCATGCTCAGGGCCTTCAAATGCAAAAAGACCATGGAGCTCACCCTAGTCCCTGACTAAGAGATGGGGGTGGTCACAGATGGATACTAGAAAGTATTTGCCACCTTTTGTTTTAACCAATGGTGCTCTTGACCAGTTTCAATGCCTGTTTTACATAGATTTTGACCAATGGAGTTGATGCATTTCTCAATGTCTGCTTTGCATGGATGTTAATTATGCTCATACCCCAAATCAATATAACCCCTGGCCTGACCTCCATTAGACGGTGTCCTGCCTCCAGGTACCCCTCCACCTCGTGGAGTCTCTGCTCTTCTTCCTAAATAAATCCTACCCCTTTTACTCCTCCTTCCATGGTTATCCGTGGATTTTATTCTTCAAATTCATGAGACAAGGACCCAGAAGGTCGGTGCCGAATTCCCGGGATGAATATCCACCACACCAAGAGCTGCAACACCCAGCTTTTAGCTGGAGAGTTGCTAACACTTTTGGCTGTAGACACCTGCAGCCAGCCCAAATTCCCAGTTTTAACTGGGAATGGCTGCAAACACTAGAAGCAGGCTATTTTGGCTGCTGGAATCTGTAGCAGCCCAGACTCCATTCACCAGCGGGAGCAGAGAATCCGGTCTCATCTCAAAAACCCCGCATCATTAGTACATGCACATATATTATTCCACAATACAGAGCTACCAGCTTTGTTGGCAATCCTCCATGGATATATACATTGGACTAGCCTCCAAATTTCACTTTAAAGCAAAGCTTCAAAATAAACAGCGTAGTATATATGTCTTTGTGTATGAATATGAGTGATTCAGTGGAATTGCTGATTCAAAGGCATAGAAGGTTTTAAAATTGTGGCAGTATTCTCCAGAGAGACGTCCAATGAGACTGTAACAATTCACACCACCAATAATAACATTTGAGGATGTGGACAGACAATTCTAACCACAAGATCTACCTATGATTGGAATAAACTTTCTCTAGAGGCCGTGCATCCCCTTTCATAGAAAGTGTATAAGCAGAGGATGGACTTGGTAGGGGTGCTCTAGAAAATCAAGTGCAAATGGAGGAGAGGAGAGGGAGTGACATAGACCATGCCTAAGATACCCATTTTTATTTTAAAGAGAGAAGGACAGTGAGAGAGAGAGAGGGAGGGACAGAGAGAATCAAATTTTTATTGAGTTTTTCACATGGCTTTTGTTGCTCTGACATTTAGTTGTGTATGTGGGTGCTGGGGTTTGAACCCATGTACTTGTGTATGCCAGGCAAATGCCTTAACTGCTGAACCACTGCTCCAGCCCCCTAAGATACCCATTTTTAAGATCTTTTCCCACTCCCATGAGTCTCTGAAATGCTTGCACCAGATGACAGAGATTTTCCCAGCTACCAGTTGCTATCAATTCCACATAACCTCAGCTTAAGATTGCATTCCAAATATAACTGGAATCCCAAATGGATCAGTCTCTGTGCAGGATGAATTCAAGGGATCTGTAATCTGATAGAAGAACATAACTGAAAGCAGTTGCAATTTATACTTTCTCTCTTGGGAAACCTCTAAAGGGAAAATCTGTGTGCATATGTGGGGAGACATGGTGCATTCTCCATGCATGGCAAAATACCTTACAAATGTCTTACCTCCACCTCCAGCCTCAATATCCACATATCTGACAGCTGTGCCCCAGATAGCTTTCTTTTTTCCCTACTTTCAATTCTATTCCAAATTTCCTATCACCTTCCCTTCCCACCCTCTCTCTCAATCCCTCTTTTTCTTCCCTTTTATCCTTGGAATGATTATATTTTTTCTAATGCAAATATCCAGCCTTCCCTTCTTCTAGCCCCAGCTTTCCCACATTGTCCAATTTTGCCCTATGAAAGCCGAGGAACTGAACTGGTAAAGGTGGTGCTCTGTGTGGAAGGCAGGGGAAAGGTTGCTGGGAGATGACTGGGAAAGAAGAAATTCTCTTGAGTTGCAGGGGAAAAGGAGTAAGAATGGAAATGCTACCCATGTGTAACCTGTATTCCATGTCAGAGTAGGTCCAGTTCTAAGGACCCAAATCTGTTAGAGAGGAGGAAATCATCCTGGTTAAATTCAATCAAGTGATAGGTGGTTTGGAAGCACCCCATCGTTATGGGTTGTTATCGCTGTGATTGACTAAAGGTAGCCCTATCATTCCTTAGGTGGCCTTCGGGGAATGTGTGTGCAGACCCAGAGGGTACTACAACGTCCTTGGGGCTGAATGATTTAACTCTTGATTAGGGAAGAAAATAAGATCCAGAAACAAAGAAGGATTTGCCCAAAGTTATCCAGCAAGTCAACTATCTATTCAGGAATGGGTCTGAGATAGAAATTTAGAGATACAGAAAACGGAAGATATACTGAGTCTCAAAAGAGAAGTGCCCATGAACACTTGAAATATAAGAAATGCCTATGAACCTTTGAGATGCAAACAAGCCACTCCTGAGCAAACCCAGCCCATGTCCTTAGCCCTCATCCTTGGCCTGTGTCCTTGCACATAAAAAGTAATATGATGTGAGAACATCACATAATTAAGCACGGGAAAAACTAGCAGATCATGTAGCACCTGTCCTGACTCCAACTTCAGTCCTGCACCTAGCTACTATCCATCTATAAATATTAACATCCCACACCAAAGGGTTTCTGTCGCTCTCTCTGAAAATGGCCCACCTGCACCCTTGAGTGTGTATTCCTTGCTTGACCCCCAAATATGTCTCTCTCTTGAAGTGACCCACATTCTCCCTGAATGTGTATCTGCTTCCCTAAGTAAGTCTGTTTGTGTCTCTGATTAGCATGTTCTAAAATCCCTTTCCATCATGTATGCCAAAGATCCCATTTGTTCTGAGTCAAGATCCTCCTCTCCGGGGACCCCTTGAGTGACAAGTCTTTCGTCCAGGACCTACTACATAATTTGTGGGGCCCTGTATAAAATAAAACTGTGAGGCTAGCTCCTTGTTCAAAAGCGATTCAGAATTTCAAGACAGCCACAGCAAAGCACTGAATCAAGTATTGTCCCCTCCAAGTGTGTAGCCGGGTGTGACTGCCCAAGTGGCATATCTGTGAAGCCAGCCCCAAACCTGAACCTCAGCCCTGGTGCTCTCTCCTACCACATGCACCACTCATCATTGGTAAAAACTAGGAAGAAGGAAGGATGACTGGTGCGTGTAATTTGTCCTACCAGGTTTATGATTTAAATCAGTCGCTCTTAAACTTTTCTGTACAACAGATCACCTGGGGAGCTTGTAAAAGTCCTAATGTCAAGGCTGTTTCTGGGCAAATTAAGTCAGAATCTCTGTGGGTGGGATGTAGGCATCAGCACTTTTTTTTTAACCTCCTGGGTTATTCCCATATGCAGCCAAGAGTGGGAACCAGAGATTCCCAGAGGCGTAAACTTGAAGGACCAGCATCCTGAGTGTGGGACACAGCAAAGTTCTGGCAGCCAGTCCCCTCCAGTTCCTGGAGCAGGGATCAGTCCAAGTGCAATCTAATTACTGCATTCTCTTGTTAACATGGGCATAACCCACACTCCAGAGACCACTGAATGCATAAGTAAACAGATCTAAGCCTTTCTTAACTTATTGAGGTTTCCCTGATAAATATGTATTTGGGGAAATTTCTAAGAAACATAATATTGTGTCTCTTCAGGATTGCTCAGGTCTATTTGGAAAATAAATATTAAGGCAGTCCATCTTGCCAGCCAAAATGGGCTTTGCCAGCAGCCTTACCTGTGTCCTCTCGCCATCAGGGACAAGGTGCCGGAGGGATAGTCTTTCCCACCACTCTGCCCAGCACACATGCCTGCAAGTGGCAGGGACACGTGACTGGAGAGGACAACTTCCTGGGCTTTGGACTCTGTGTGGTCACAGGAGCATCCAGCTAGGTGACCTTGGGAAGATGTTTCTCCTTTCTGAATCACAGTGTCCTCCTCTCCTGGGGACCATGCACCCTTCTAAGGCAGCCCACTTTCTCTTTGGACAGCTAAGACTTCTATAAAGTTCTACCTGACCTGAGGAGGCCAACCTCCATGTGTCTCAGCCTGGAAAGTCCAATTGGCATCTGCTTGCTTGACCCAAGGAAGGCTTCGATGAGCCTCACAGAGGGAGCCTGCTATGACTTGAATCTGGTTTGTTCCCCTAAACTCATGTATGGACTTTGACTCCATTGTGGTATGTTAGTGTATTAAAAGAGTGGAAACTTTTTTTTTAAAGAGAGAAGGACAGTGAGAGAGAGAGACATAATCAATTTTTATTGAGTTTTTCACAAGGCTTTCATTGCTCTAACACTTAGTTGTGTACGTGGGTGCTGGGGTTTGAACCCGTGTACTTGCGTATGCCAGGCAAGCACCGTAACCGCCAAACCACCACTCCAGCCCCAAAAGAGTGGAAACTTAATCCAAGTGTACTAATTAGAAGTGGGGCCTTTAGGAAGATTAAAGTCGTTAGGGTACAGCCCCCATGATTAGATCCTGATGGCTTTATTAGAAGAGAGAAGGAGACCAGACAGCCAAAGGCAATCCCTGACTTCTGCTATATGACACTGTATCACCTCAGGACTCAGTCAGCAAAAAGGTCAATGAGGTCCTTAGATCTTGCACCGCCAGGACTACTAGCCAAAATAAACCTGTTTTCTGAAGTAGCCTGCCTGAGGTATTTTGTGATAGTAATGAAAATGGACTAAGACAGAGCTAGAGTCTCACCGTTCTTTCTCTGATTTGAGCCCCAGCTCCCTCAGGAATCCCCCAGCTGCCTCTGAAGTTAGCACAGCAAATCTCTGAGCATCTTCTATCAATGATAAAGGAAAAGTTTAAAAGCTCACATTTAGAGAAATTGGCTAGAAAATTTGATCCACGAACTCTTCCCGTCATGATTATGCAAACATAATTTGCATAAATGTCATAATTTTATTTTTGCCAATAGCAGAAAAACTAAGGAGATGGCTGTTAAGTGATCCGGAGAGAAATGCTTCAAACATCACTGCCTACTCCCATCACCTTTTACATGGAGCATTTGTTGCCAAAACCTAATGAGGAACAAGGAGGTAGGGAAAGGGTCTGTGTTGTGCAGTTTGTGGTTTGACACACCCAATTAGCCAGCACCCCAGAGATAGCCTGGTTCCAAGGCTCACATGGAACGGCAAGTTGACTTTAGTACAGCCTAGATGTGGATCCCTAGCAGACCAACCCGAAAGACTGGCACCAAACTCTTCCACTGTCAATGAGGCTTTGCGTGTGAGAAACTACCGTCTAAGCTGACGCTCAGCCTAGGCAAGGGCCCTTTTTTAGGGATGAGAGTTCATTGCCTCATCCAGAGTCCTTCAGCCTCTGAAACTAGAAAAGATGGAGGCATTGCTTTTAAAATCCCTTCACTTTACAGATGGAGAACTGAGGCCCAGGAAGAGCTGGGTTGTGCCTGGAACACTGCAGGAATCAGTACTGAAAGCCTGACTTAGACTCACCGTCTACCGCTGGGGGCTTTATTTTGTTCTGGGAGGTTGTCAGGAAGCACTTGCCCAGGACTTGAGTGTCAATCATCTGTTGCACACAATCCACCCCCAACTCAGCACTGTAAATAAAAAATACTGTATAATGTCTCCCAGTTGAGGCAGGTGGGCTCAGCTGAACCAGTCTGTTCCACATGGTCCCATGGAGGCCACTCATATGGCAACGTTCAGAGAGCTCAAGTGGGGCTGGGATGTTCATGATGGGCCTCCAGGTGGCCTCTCCAGGTGGCCTCCCCTGCATCAAGAGTCTAAGTCAAGCTTCTGTATGTGGAAGCTGGCTTCAAGGAGAGGACAAGGGAAGCTGCTGGCCTCAGGAACTGCAGACCTTGAACTAACCTAGCACCACTTCCAACACACTCTACAGGCGGAAGCAAGTCAGCATGGCAGAGGACTACGCCAAGGTGGGAACACCTGGAAGCTGCCAATGCCCCAGCTGCAGTCCAAACTCTCCTCTGGCTACACACTGACCATGGACTGCTGACCGCTGATCAGAAGCTGAGCCTTAGTCCTGGTCCCAGAATGAGCCAGGTGCCTGGGTGTCATAGAGACCTGTTCTGTCCAGCCTTGCAGGAGTAGAATGAGGGAGAAACTTGGAATCCTCGAGAAAGTGGGTTGAAGTTTAATCACATAAAGAACTTTCTGTCAGAGATGGCCAGACAGGAAGCAGCTGGCTCAGAAAGGGCTGCTATCCTTGACATGGAAAGTATATAAAGAGAGTAGAACAGAATGACCACTTAGCAGAGCTTGGGTGTGGAAGAGTGGTTAAAACTTGGGGATGTATTGAGCAAGCCCTGTGCGGATCCCTACACAGCAAAGGGATCCATAGCTCTCAAATTTCTGCCATTACCAAGTTATAGACCAGAAGACAGTGGACAGGGTTCTAGGCAGCAGAGATCAGGAGAGAACACTGGTCCCCTGCTCTTCCAGACTCTTTTTGTCAATCAATCTGACTCTTTGATCTTCCACACAGTTTCCCATGGAGCAATAATCTATTAACCATAATCTATTCTCCATGCCAAGTAATAATTTTAAAACAGATAGTTTGCTTAAAATCATTCAGTGGCTTCCCATATTCCTCATCGGAAATCCCAAAACTTAACTGTTCCTAGACTGATGTGGACTTGGTCCTTACTACCTTTCCTGTCACTGTCCCTCATTCCCTGGGCTCCATCTACAAGAACCAGAATTCACTTTCCCCTGATGTCAAACCTCCCTCATGTTACAAGCATCTCCACATTGCAAATTCCTAGCATGCTCACTTTCTAGGCTGGGTGGGGGATGGACAGCAGGATACTTGAACCTATATTAAGGACCAAACTCCCCACCAGTCAAGGAAAGCAGCACAGGGTAGAAAATAATTACAGCAAATCCTAACGGGTGTGCTTACTCCACACCAGACTTTGTTCTGGGATTATTTTCACCCCCATTTTATAGTTAGGGAAACTGAGACTCAAAGACATGTAGTCAATTATGACACTCAAGCACAGACCATACACACGTCCCACACTTACTTTTTTTCTCCACTCAGCAAACGTGTGACTATGATGGGACTCCTCTTTGTATCTCTGTCTACACAGCAACATATCTCTTCCTTCACTCTCCCACTTAACCGAGTCTCTACAATTTCCTCCCCTCCACTGAGACAAAAAAATCATTGTTTTCTCATTCATTTAATAATATTTGTTGAATGCTACATTTTTCTTGTGTTTAGAATCATACCCAACTCATCTCTGATGTACAGCAACAAGGATAGAATCAGTGCTCAGCAAAAGCTTGGTGGAAGTTGGTTGGATGGATAAATAGTTTATGAATACTTACATGGGTTGGTGGGTGACTGAATGGATAAATGGGTAGATGACTGGATGGGTGGATGGATGGGTAGATAGGTGAATGGATGGATGATGGAAAGACAGATGATGGATGAATAAAAAGAGTGTGATGGATGGGTAGGTGGTAGATAGTTTGTCTGCACTGAGAATGTTCATTTGCACTAATTGGAAAACCAATCTTTAATGCCCGGGAGCTCCCAACTGAACCCAGGCAACTGCTAGCAGTTTTTTTTTTCCTTTCTTTTAGGAATATATGGGATTTTCCCTGCCCATCGCCAAGTTCCCACAGTGGCCATTTGCTGTAAGTGTCCAGGGCAGCTCTGTGGTGGTACAATTAGTTCT
>PVKS010008156.1:0-69638 GCA_004027875.1 Aplodontia rufa
AAAAAAAAAAAACAAAAATGATGCAAAGAGTGCATTGATTCATTCATAAAATGAATGTGTCGATATGGAATAAATAAGGTCAGGAGACCAGGGGTCAATTCCAGGATCTAATGCACTCCAGTTGCTTTAAACAAATTATTTTAATAGCTTAGGTTGTTTGATTTTCTTTATTCAAAAACAAGAGAACTGATGATGTTTTTATTCACTTTAAATAATATGTAATTGATCTTAAACTAACTAACTTAAATTAGTTAGATAAAAGTTGTCAGGGTCCAGTCTGCAGGACGTTTAGATACCTAGTGACACAGATCTCTGATCTAATCAATAGAAAGACTATATTAATTTGATCAAGAGACTGCAGTTCCTGAATAAAAATTGGCCTAGGAAGTGAATGTTCCCAAAGCAACATTAATTCATTGCTAATGAGCAGTTCCAGTTGATGGAAATGTGGTTAATAGCGATTGGAGGAAATGTGACTCTTCAGGGATTCTTCATATAAGATTATTTTTCCTAATTGACAATCTAGATAGCAACGATATGTCATTCCTTTGGTTATTTTCATTTCTTTCTCCTTTTCATTACCTGAACACTACAGCTTCCATGTCCATCAAACATTGTGGCTTCAAATTTGGATGCTCATGTCATATGGCGTAATGATCTAAAGTCAGAAAACCTGAGCCTCTGCTCCTGGAAGCCATCGCACTTTTCAGATTTTAGTGTTCTTTGTTCTAAGTGGAATTTTATACTTCATAAGCCTCAATTCAGTGTGGAGATAAGAAAAAGATGATTTAAAATTCGAGTGTCCAAGCATTCACAAAGTGCTCACTAATTTGTGGATATCTTAAAGTTGAATTGCATGACTTTAAAATATGCAAAATTATTTAATGAACTATTGTCATCAACAATTCTTATTCTTTTTTTGTGAAAGCAAATTTATAGCATTCTTCATTCTACTGCTCCAAAAACCAAATCAATCATATTCTTTTGAAAATCAGATATATATTATTTTCTTGAAAAATATGAATAGATTAAAAAACCAGTGATTCACTAGTACCCTTAATAAGCAATTAAAAATCATGTAATTGAATATCATCAAAAAAACAAGAATAAATCGAGGAGATTAACAGTCTGAGAACAAAGGATGAGGACATCTCCTTCTCTTTATGTGACCATTTTGCCCTGGCCACAGTGACATCTTCCTAGTCTGTGAACACAGGAGACATATTGCCATCCCAGAGCAATTGTTCTTGCTGTTTCTTCTGATACTCCTATGACTAATTTTTTCAACGACATTCAGTTATCTGTTTAAGTGACAACTTCAGAGGGATGTTTGTGACCACTAATATTTCTATCTACCATCTTACATTGTTTTAGCTTTTCTTAAACTTCTAATCACTACCTAATATTCTAGAGTGAATCTTCAGAAACCAAAACAATGTTTTTCACCTAAGAGGAAAAAACCAAAAATTTGTTGATTAAATTGGCCAATATTATTTTTTAAATTAATTTGTTGATTAAATAACCAATATTATTTCTTTGTTGCACATAAAACACTTAGTCCAACTTGTAAAACTACCCTGGTCTGAGATTTTCATCTAAGTCTGCCTCTCTTTATTTACAGAGTTTTCCTTGACTAACTGGGACGCGACATCTCCTTCACTTCTGTTTGAACTGCTTCTGGAAAAGCTGTCTGTGGATAATGTAGGAAAAAAAGTGGAGCTCCTCAGGTGAGAGAATAAGCTTTCACTCTGGTTCCTTCATAAGATGGTTCTCATCAAGGCTGCTCTGCAATCCTGTACCCCTCATCCTTTACTTGCATGCCTGGGGACCCTCCCTTGGAGAGTCCTGACAAAATGTCCTTGGAATCCTTAGACCCACAATTTCATAGTAGAATTACCTTAAAATAATTCTCAATCTCTTAGGATAATTAAGGTACTGTCACTTCCCAAATTCAATCATTTAAATTACTGCCATCAGTCACCTCATTGAACATCCTACATTTTAGATTTCTCAGGTTTGAGACACACAGAAGTCCACTATTCCTGCCCAAAGATCAGGGGATAAATGTCAAGCTCTTGGAAAGGGCTCCTTGAGGTCCCTCTCAACAGCCTTGCAGTGAAAGAAAAGCATTTCTCTGTTCCACTGGGTTAAGTATGGCTGTGTTTATTACACCCAAGGTGTGATCTGTAAATAAATATGCTATAGTTTATCTACCTTCTTTGACCTTTCCAATTTAATAAATTTATAAGGGACTAGGAACTAAAAGAGGTTCTGACCACTTCTGTTTCAAGTTCCTTAGATTGATTGCACTTTGTATTATGAAAGTGAACCTCAGCTAAGTCTGAAAATAAAATATTTTCATTTTATCAATCTATATATGCTATTAGAAAAACAATTTGTGCATGAAGTACAACAGAATTAAATAATTGATTTTAAATGGATTGTAATGCATACCCACTTACATATCTCATGAAATGTGGGTGCTGTTCTTATCTGTTTTCTCTTTCTAGGTCAGAGCATTTGCTCTGATGCATTTGGCAACGACATTTAGTTTTACGGCTGCAGGTACATAAAATTCTTGAGAAGAATAAGTTTGCTATCTGAAGATTGTGCACATATTGAACTGTTGATGTACTCTGAATGACAATCTACACCAGGCACTTAAAAAGTCAGGAGAATGAGTTCCCATCACTCAATTTGATGTATTATATTCAACATGATCTTCACAAAAAAAAAAAAAAACACTAATAGATTAAATATAGTGCTCATTTAAAATATATAATATTATTAACTGAATGTTAGCTTTAATTTACATTTTCCCAAATTTAATTTTATGTTAATTTATGAGAAAATAAAACACCTGGACCATAACTTCACTGTTCTCTAAAGAGAAGTTTCCTTTTAAGATTTAATATGTGCCATTAAGCATCACTTTTACATTAATTTCTAGGACACTTTTGCTTTTTTAAAATAGCATTTTAGAAACTAAATGTCTAATGTAACCCATTTTTTCTCAGAACATAAACTCCTTTATCAGCTATATTCAAAGGAAGTTCTACTTTGCTGATTTTTATGCAAGCATTTATTCTTTTCCTATTGAAAACTATAAAACATTGTACATTTTCACTTTTGCCTTATTTTCTGAGAAATTAAGTTAAGAGAAATTTGTAGTGGTGCTAATTACAGTTATCCCTTGATAACTGCAAAGGATTGGTTCCAGGATTCTAATGGATGAAGGAAGCTCTTGTCCCTTTTATAAAATGGTGCAGTGTTTGCAAGTCACCTGCACGTAACCTCCCATACACATTAACTCATCTCAGCTCTACCGTAGTGCCTAATACAGTGCAAATGCTATGTGAATAGTTGTTATGTTCTATTGTCACTAAGGAATAACGACAAGAAAAAAAAAAGCCAAAGCCTGTTCACTATAAATGAAATATTTTTAAAAATATTTTTGATCCAGTTGGTTTAAAGCATTGATACTGAACCTACAGCTAAACAGAACAGACTTTATTTCTGGAAAGCCCTAATCCCTCTAATTCCTTTTTATGGCTATTTTCTACAACTAGCTTATGACTACTGTTGTGTGTGTGTGTGCGTGCACCTGTGTGCCCTTAGGTTTTGTTACATAAGATGTTTCAAATCCTTTTCCAAATATGGAGAAATGCGTGGATAAAATGCTATGACCATTATTTTTGAACAGTGTGCCAGCATTCATTTATGTCTTCCAAATATAAATTCACCATGTTTAATACCTCACAAATTAAAGTACACAGCTCTGATTAAGTTGTGAAAAATAGACTTGTTTTTTTTTTTTTTTTCATCTGGCCTTTGCCTTTCCTACACTTAGTTGTGTACCTGGTACTTGGATGGAACCAGGTCCTTGCACATGCCAGCTAAGCACACCACTACTAAGCCACCTCTCCATCCCTGAAAAATAGACTTCATGAATATGGCAGAACTAATGTTTCCAATGATAATTTCTTATAGTTCATAGTCCGTATCTTAATGTGCTGTCCTTCCAATTTTAAGACCTAAAACCACTGTATAAAGAGGCCTGAAAATATCAATTATTATGAAATGTTTGGATAATGAGGCCATTTCTTTACTTTATCCTCTCAATATTTGTATCCATGTTAGTTGCTTTTCTTACACAACAGCATGTAGTTAGATATTGAAGATCAAAATTTCCTGGGCTCTGTAATCTCCAAATTAATATTAGCCCTGGAGAAATCAGATAGCCTCAGGTACTCTTGATGATCAAGCACCATAGTACAGTTCAAGATACTATATTTTATACAATGATGCTAAGTCTTGGTACTGTATAAGACTGAGAATGTTGAAATTTTAAAAAAATACATGTGGAAATCTAGAAATACTGATTGCATTAAACATTTCCAAATGAATGTGGTTGGATGGGAGGGCGATTACTTTCATATATGCTTTTGAGTTACAAAGGTCCCCACACCATTTAAAAAATACATGAAGCAAAGAAAATGGTTCTTCAGACAGAAAGGACCATGGTATGCTACGTACTGTATGTGTCATTTGGAAGGTATATTCATTAGATATCCCATACGTTGAAATTTTTAGTATATTTATCCCTGGGCAAAGAGGAGGTATAATTTACAGAAGGTAAATGAGTTCATCAGTATCATGTAAAGAGTAAGAATGATTTTCCTGCAATATTAAAATTATGAGTTCATTCTTTTCTCTTTTTTTCTTTTTTTGGACTAACCAGCATCCACTCTGAATTTCCGGCTTCCATGCCTGTGAAAAAACAAAACAGGAAATATTTCAGAGTTTGGGACAGAAAATTCTCATCGTAGCTCAGAGTTCTGCAAGAACATATACCTTTCCAGCTTGACTTTCTTGAGACTGATAACATATTTTACCTTGACATTATTTTAAGTGGAAAAATGGGTGTGCTATGATGAATCTGGTAATCAACTCAGACTTTCTGGATTCTAAACTTAGCTCTGAGGGATCATCAACTTTTTCAAAGCACACACTTTTTCTTTCCATTGAAGAAAGATGTGAAATTAAAATGTGGTTATTAATCTGAAAAAGTCAAGATGAAAATCATATGATGGTAGATAAAAGACAATGATTATGCATCGTTCTTTCTCTTATTATGAACGAGTATAGTAATATTTATCTGCAAAAAATGTTGAGTGTTCATCATCTTTCCCTATCTGTTACATTAGTATATTTTTTATGAGAAATCTGCACATGAAATGTCTTCGTCTATTGAGATGGCCAAGCACTGTTCTGCTTCTAAACAGCAGAAATTTGTTTCTCCCTGTTCTAGAGGCTAGGAAGTCCAAGGTCAAGGCCCAGCAAATGTCATGTCTAGAGAAAGCCCACTTCCTGGCTTTCAGAACAGTGTGTTCTCACTACACCCTCTGCTGTGAGAAGGTACACGTGGCTCTCTGGTATAAGGGCACTAATCTTACTCATGGGGGCCCCACCTCCTGATTAATCACCCACCTACTGTCTTCACATTGGAGAATGAGATTAAAATGACACAAACATCAAGATCACAGCAGTAGGTAGAACAGGCAATTATTTATTGCAGTGACACTGGCCCTCTTTGTCCATGGGTTCACTTTCTAAGTTTCAGTTACTTGTGGTCCTCTGCAGTCCAAAAATGTTAGATAGAAAATTCCAGAAATAAATCATTCTTAAATTTTGCACTGTGAGACATTCTGGGTAGTGACTTGATATCTTCCACCATCCTGGTTTTCCTACCCAGGACATGAGTCATCCCTTTGTCTAGTGTATCCAAGATGTATACACTACACTCACCTAAGTAACCCACCTGTTAGTTATTTAGAAAAAATCTGTATTTTTTTAAATTTCAGCCTTCCTGTTAGCATAGTGCTTATGTTCAAATAAAGCTTGTTTTACTAAATAATGACCCCAAGTACAAGAATAGTGAAATTGGAATTTGAATATGTCAAAGAGAAGACAAAAAAAATTCCTTTTAACTGAAAATGTCAAAGTACCTGATTTGATCAGAATATACTTTACACATGTGTTTGAAATGTCACACTGTATCACATAAATATGTACACATAAATAAGTATCATGCATTAATCAAAAATTTAACTGTTTGAGATAATAATGCAAACTACTATTATTTGATCATTATATACTATACAGAACATACCTCACAAATATTTACAATAAAAAACACAAATATATTTCAAAGCTATTTTGAGGGAGATAAACCACATTCATATAACTTATGTTGCAGTATAGTTTTATAATTATTCTGTTTTATTAATAGTCAGTGTTAATCTCTTATTGTGCCTGATTTACAAAATAAACATATTATACATACATGCATATGTGTGAATGAATCCGAATGAATCCGCATGAGTGAACACACATGCCCACACATGTATTTCTAGAGAGAGAGTGTTCCTTATTATTCCCAGTTTTGGGCACCCATTGGGAGTTCTTAGATGGTATTCCATTCATATAAGGGAAAACCTTACAGATAAGAAGAGGCTTAAGTGCTTCAGCAAGTTGTCCAAGGTCAGGAGGTAGAAGAACCCTCATGAATAAGATTAGTGCCCTTATGATAAGGACCCCAGAGAGCACCCGTGCCCTGCAACACATGGGGACACCTTGAAGATGCGTATTTCCCTGAACAAGGAAACGGGCCCTCACCAGCCACTGGATTTTCTGGTGCTTGCTCGTGCACTTCACACCCTACAGAAGTGCGAGGAAGTCTGGCAGAATTTAGTTTTGCATCTGATCTTGTCTCTCTAACTCACGTGTTCTTTTCACTGTATTATGCAGTCTAATTTTTATAGAGCTAGAAAAATAAATGTAGATACATTGACATTTTCAGTCACTTAGGAATTCTTATTTTGTACCATATAACTAATAAAATTATTTTCTGGAATAAAAAATATAAAACCTGACACTCTCGGTAATTTCCTGCATTCAATATTCAAGATATCAGAATCTGATTGTGAAAAGTGCTGAAAAGAAGATGATAATTTGTTTTGTTTCTTTTGTAACCTGTGTTGCAGACGAAATAAACAAAAGCTAATTAATGGAGATTTGATAGCATTATAGAGAAGAAAAAATGTACTTTATACAACTTGTTGAATATCTGAGAATGTTCAACCTGGAAAATGCTTAGGTGTTAAAGGATCAGGAACAATTATTCACAAAATAAAGTATCATCTGTTTGTGGAAGTTCAGAAAAGGCGAGGAGAGTGAGGAAAAAAAATTTGAAGGTCAAAGTCTCTAATTCCATTTCGTTTCATTTCATTTCAACCTCATTTTGTGACTGGACTTTCATGGTATGTTATCTGAGAGAACTGATATGTGCTTAGAATACTGTCATAAAGTAATTTTAAAACTAGAGTTTCTTTGTGTTTGGAGTGTGGATACTAAAGTATACTTCTGTTGAGTGACTGACCTATGGAATGCACTTAGGATCTATCATACACATTTGCCATCATGTATACGCACTCAGGAAGGTCTAATGTGGCTGTTTTGCTTTCTTAAGATAAAAGACAACAATTTTAATAATGCAGATGGTATAGGGAGAATCAACAAATCTGCCAAGATTGGCTATTATTGAATTTTAAATAAAAAGAAAAATATAGTTCCATGAATCACTGACAGTGTGGGCATAAGGTATACATCCTACAGAGTAGTTAATTTAAATTCTCATGCTGTGTGGAAGAAGAAGAGCCAATCTCACCCAAAATCACCATGAGAATTCTATTTACGAGTAATAACTATACTTCAGGAAATGGAACTAAAGTTTAATTTTAAAATGACACCCTAGCCAGGCACAGCGGCACACATCTGTCACCCTAGTGACCCAGAAAGCTGAAGCAGTAGGATTGCAAGTTTTTATAAAGACAGTTTTAACAAAAACTTGATAACAGGGTTTGGGGATTTAGCTCAGTGGCAGATCACTTGCCTAGCACGCACAAGGCCCTGAGTTCGGTCCTCAACCCTGAAAAAAGAAAAAACAAACTTGATAACATTATGGGGTTGTTAGAAAGTGTGTATTTGTGGTCAGATCACATAGAAGTCAACTACAAAAAAGGATGACTTGTACAGATATACTTTAATTTATTTCTATACAAATAAATGGATCTCTCTTTAGTTTTGTGACACTTAACATTAATGTTTTAATAAAATGAGTCAATATTTTTGCTCTCCCATTAACTCAAGTTCTTTTGTATTGACCCACATGGGAAGAAGAAAAGGAAAACAGATCTCAGAGTCTGTTACTTTTAAGAGTGGTCTTGTTTTAGGACAGAAGAGAATGTGGATATAAAATGTATATTCAATCCTGGTAAGTTTCAGAAATGCCCCAGTAGGATAACATATTTCCAAGGCACACTTCCAAACTTCCCCACTTCCTTCATTAAATCCTTGTGAAACCTAGAATACAATTTTAAATGATCAATATTTTCTTTTTTTTTTTTAAAGATAGAGGGACAGTGAGAGAGACAGAGAAAGAGAGAAACAACTTTATTTAGTTTTTCACATGGCCTTAGTTGCTCTAACTCTTAGTTGTGTACGTGGTGCTGGGGTTTGAACCCGGGTCCTCAGGCTTGACAGGCAAGCACCGAAACCGCTGAGCCACCGCTCCAGCCCCATGATCAATATTTTCAACAAAGAAAAATGAGAGCATAGAAAATTAATTTGAGAGAGTGCTATCATGAAGACTCGTTATTGCTTTGATATTTTCCCTTGTGTCAAAGGACAGAGGCTCCTGCGACCTATTCTGACATTTCCAGTGCAATAGACCAATGTTATAGTTAGGGAGTAGATATTTCATCTCAGCAGTATGCATTACTAATGTCATTTGTTAAAGATCAGTCATAAAGTAACATTCATTAAATTACATTTGAATTATAAGATCACGAAATGTCCTTTGGTTTGTATCATTTTCCAGAAAGTCAAAGAGACAAACAAAACAGGAATAAAACTCACATAATTTGGCTTTCCTTAGCCAATCATGGAATATAATGACTATATTTTAAATTAGGTCATATTTATTAAGCACACTATTATAATTTGTGGTATATTGTCAACACTCCCAATGAAAATAAATACAGTGTAAAATAGTGCTCATTCATTTTGAGCTTCTAATGTTTATAATTGAATGGATGAAAACTTGCCTTTCTAAAGGTTATTTATAGCATTCTTTGTCAAAAGACAAAAATTTTATGTGCTTTTGGCAAAATGTAGACAAAAAGGTAAAATCATTCGTATGGTATTCCACATTTGATTAGTAGCATTTTCCTCTTTACAGGCTTCTGTGATAGCAGATCTGGTACACATCTAGCCATGAGCACTCTTTTAGCTTCTGGAAGACTCTCTTAAGCACACCCCGCTTTATTCTATAACAAGATATTTGAAAATCTAAAACAAATATTTCTTTAAAGGCCACAAACAAAAATTCCTGCATAGAGGGATGGTCTCTCCTGATGGTGATATCACAGTGCATTGTGGCTGAAGAATTGGCAGAATGTTAGGTGTATTTCCTATCAGAGAAACAGAACTGCTCAAGAGTTTTAAGACATAGCACCTAACATTTGTACTGTTACCAAACTAAAGTCCTGGCAAAATGTCTTAGTACACATTTTCTCAACTGAACATAACAACTTCTGGAAAGATGTGAAGGTAATGAACTCTGAAACACTCTTAGCAGGAATATAAATTAGTTCATCCATGATAGAGAACAGTATGAAGGATCCTCGAAAAATTGAAAGAGGATTAACACAGGATCCACTGTGTTAACACAGCTATTCCATTAACACAGCTATTCCACTGCTGGCTATATATCCATATGAAATGAAATCAGTATACCTAAGTGTTATGATTTGGATGAAAGGTGTCCCCCAAAAGCTTAATATGTGAGACAATGCACAAAAAAATGCTGAAAGGTGAAATATGATTGGGTTATGAGAGCCTTAGCCCAGTTGGCAGCTGAAGGCAGGTAGGGTGTGGCTGGAGGAGGTGGTCATTGGGGGCTGCCTGTGGGGTATATATTTTGTATCTGGTGAGTAGAGTCATTCCCTCTCCACAACCTCTCTCTCTGTTTCCTGATGTGGTGCCTTGAGCTGCTGCCCTCCACCATACCCTTCCACCATGATGTTCAGCCTTACCTTGAGTCTTCTGCAAAACTCCAGAGTTCTTTCCTTGCTCAGTTCCCTTCTATCTGATACTCTGCACCAAAAACCACTTACTTGGGCTCCCTGAGCTGGCACTTCCATCTCCTTAAATCAACTGGACAACTAGGTCCCCACTGGATTCCCCTTCTCTGCCCCAAATCTGGTAACTACTGCTTAGAAGAAAGCTGGGACCATTTCATATCTCATTATTTGTTTCTCTTCTCTCAAATACCACAGGCTCGTTCAGACATCTCTCATGAAAGTTGTTGCTTCACATATTTTGTGCAGTTTCTTAGTTAATTATACCAAGATAGTTAATCTGATTCCTCCTACTTTATCATGGCTGAATTGGTATAAATTTTGCAGTTTAATTTACTTCTCTTTAGTTTCATGATTGCTGTTTTCTATGTTTTAAAAGCTCTGCTCACTCTCAAGAAAACATTATCTTATATTTCCTTTAAAAATTCATTATTTTGGCTTTTATATCTGTAATAATGACCCATCTTCAAATAATTTCTGTGTTTCATGAAGTAGCCAATGATCTAACTTGCTTTTGCCCCCTATTCATAGTGACACATCTTAAAAAGAAGTTACTTTCTTACTTTATACGGCATTCATGACCTAATTGAAAAATCAAATAAGCCTATAAGTAATATTCTTTTCCTGGATTCTCTTTTCACTTCATTCAGCTATGAGCTGAGGTTTACACCAAGATAACTACTTTGAAGCAAGTCTTGAATTTGCATAGGACATGTCACCCAAGCTTGTTTTTTTTCTATTTGAATTTGCATGTAAATTTCATAACTTACATTGTAATTTTTCATGCATGAAAAAAGCTTAATTTGATCAACATTGGAACCCCACTAAATCTTTCAGCTAACTAGGAGAGAATTAAAATTGTAATAACATTTGGTATTTGTGTCATCCTTGGAAAAAATGAGGACAGCAAAACACCATGTTCCTGAAGTGCCCCTCTCTGTTCCCAAGAACAGAGCCAAGTTAAGGGAACAATGAATGTGGGCTTAGGCCAGAACGCCCAGATAAGTATTGAAGGACGCTGACTTCCTTTCACAAATGCTGGAAATTGGGGCACCTTAACCTAACCCAATCTGTAAGACATCCCTCTGCATGTTAAGTGGGGCCAGAGAACCATGAAGAGGGAAGAGCTCTAGAGTTAGCACCATGGAGTTGGAAGTGCTATTTTCTGCCAGAGCACCAGAGGCACTCTGTAAAACAGGTGCACCTGTCCTGCCCATCCAAAATGGATCTTCTTTGTAAGCATTTCTCATGGCCTGGTGTCTTCTTTGGTCTCCTGGCAACCTATCCCACTACCCTAGCACAAATAAACTAGGTGCAATCTTCCCAGGCATAACTATGGCAAATGTCTCCATATTCTTAGAGCTTCCCTGATTTCTCTCAGCTATATTTTAGAGTCTGAAGTACAGAAGCAACATACATATTTTGATAGAATTTTTCCTAATTATTTCACATTTCTTGCTTTATATTAATAGAATTTAAAGCACTTATGTTCCAATTATTTATGCTGCTTAATTTATAAATATATATGTTTATTAGCTGTCTTATTATAATTGATTTTTATATCAGCACACACACATTTTTATCTATTTTGCTGATTTTTTGGGAGAGATTTTGAATGAAGTTTCAATATATTTATACACTACCCTTCTGTTATATTTAGATGCAAGTTGTCTCCCAAAAGTTCATGTGTAAGACAATGCAAGAAGGCTTGCAAGTGAAAATATTGGTTTATGAGAGCCTTAACCAATCAATGATTTAATCCCCTGATAGGAATTAACTGAGTGGTAACCGAAGGCAGGTAGGATGAGACTGGAGGGGGTGGGTCATTGAGAGACTGCCTTTGGGGTGCATATTTTGTATCTGCACGTGGAACTCTCTTTCTGCTTCCTGATTTCAATGCCCTGAGCCATTTCCTTCCCCACACTCTTGCACCATGATGTTCTGCCTCACCCCGAGCCCTGAGGAATGGAGTCTGTCTTTTGTGGATGGAGTCCTTGAAACTATAAGCCCCCATATAAAACTTTACATCTCTAATTGTTCTTGTTAGGTTTTTTAATTACAACAGTGAAGAAGCTGACTAAAACCCCTTCACATACTTATTTTTCTGCAACCATTTTGTTTAACTGTGTTTTTCTATCTGAAATATTTCAATTTCACCTTCCTCTTTGCAGGACATTTTTGCTAGTTTACTGAAATGTTGTCAGTGCCATTTTCTTTCATCATTTTAAATGAATCATTCAAATTTTCTCCTGGATGTTGTAGTGTTTTTCATTCCATTATAATTCATTATATTAACACCTTCTGCTTATCAAGTGTGCTTATATCATCCTTTCACTTTCAATGAAGGCATATTCACATATAGTTTTAAGAAATAGGATGTTTGACCCATATTGTGAAATATTCATCATCTCAAGCCTGGATCCAGTGAACAATTGATATGATGGGGATTCTGCTTCTCCCAGTTTTATGCTTACTGTGTTTAGACACAATATTTCTTAATATTGCACACAGAGATGTTCACAGATATTCCAGATATGGCATCGTTATGAAGTAAGTAACAGAAATTTTCTTACCCTAGCCCTCTGGAGGACTTGGATCAACAGTATGATGTATGGCCACCCTCATGGCCAGGGTAGTGGTGTAATGTAGTGATACAGCTGGAGAGGCCTGGATTCCTTGCTTATTCCATGTCTTTTGTTGGGAGGGATGTTCTTCAAAGGAATTAGTACAATATTATACTAAATTGAAAAGGAAAAAGACTTATTGTGCATTCAAAAATAATGGTGCAACATATAACAATGCCCTTTTTACTAATTTCTTTGTTATACTAAATAGTACATCAACTATTTCTGAAAAGGCTAATATATAATATGCAATTTGATAGCTAGATTCTGCCATTTCTATAAGTCACTCAATTTCTCACTCTTAATCTTAAGGTCTCTCTCTTTTTTTGTTTTTAAATTGGTTTAACATCATCTTGCATGATGAAGGGATTTATTGGTTTGCATTCACACATGGATACATAATGACAGAGTAGTTTGAACCCAGTTCTTACACAGTATCTCCCCTTGTTCCCCTACTCTCCAGTCTCATTTCTCCTCTGTAATTCCCGCATGTTACAGGTATAAAAAACTGTATACATGTATTTTAGTCCCTGAAATTATTAGATTTGTATGACTAACTGGGTATATTTGGGGTTTTCATGGCCATCAAGTGTACCCTATAGTATTGAACATCTGCCTTTCCCCTCCTTCTCCTCCCTTCCTCATTGCCTTCTATTCTATTCCATTTGTTCTCGTGCCTATTGTGATTCTAATACCACACTGTTTTTGTTACTGCAGTTCTAAAGAATAATTTCAGGTCAGGTATTGTGATACCTCTTGATTCATTTTTTAAATTTGTATGTTTGTTTGTTTTCGCTTGTTTTGTTTTATCTGTTTGTTTTGCTTAGTAGTGCTTTGGTTATTCTGGGCTTCTTACTGTTCCAAATGAATTTGAGAACTGATTTTTCTATTTCTTTGAAAAATGACATTGGAATTTTGATGGTGATTACATTGAGTCTGTACAGTGCTTTTGGTAGAATGGCCATTTTAATTATATTGATTCTGCCTAACCAAGAAACATGGGATGTCTTTCCATCTAGGCATTCTTCAATTTCTTTCTTCAGTGTTCAATAGTTTTCATTGTAGAGGTCTTTTGCTTCCTTTGTTAAATTGATTCCCAAGTATTCTACTCTTTTTGACGTTATTATGAATGGAATGGATTTCCTGATTTCTTCTTTGGCAGAGTTGCTGTTGGAATATAGGAAAGCTATTGGTTTATGGGTGTTGATCTTGAATCCTGCCACTTTCTGAATTAATTTATAAGCTCTACAAGTCTTCTGGTAGAATTTTTGAGTGTTCTAGGTATAGAATCATATCATCAGCAAATACAGATTTTTCAACTTCCACTTTTCCTATTCAAATCCTTTTAATTTCCTTCTCTTGTCTGATTGCTTTGGCTAGGGTTTTGAGAACTAAATTGAATAGGAGTCATGAGAGTGGAAAGCCTTGTGTTGTTCCCAAGTTTAGTGGGACAGCACTCAGTTTTTCTCCATTAAGTATAATGTTGGCTGTTGGTTGTCATAAATGGCCTTGACAACATTAAAATAAATTCCTTTGATTCCTGTCTTCTCAAGAGTTTTGAGCATAAATGGGTGTTTAATTTTGTCAAAGGCCTTTTCTGCATCAATTGAGATAATCACACGGTTTTTGTCTTTAATTCTGTTTAAATAACGAATTATATTTATTGATTTGTGTATGTTGAGCCAGCCTTGCATGCCTGGAATGAGGCCCACTTGATCATGATGTATTTTCTTTTTGATGTATTCTTAGATGCAGTTTGCTAGGATTTTGTGAAGGATTTTTGTGTCTATGTTCATTAGGAATATTGGTCTGTAGTTTTCTTGATGTGTCTTTGTTGGGTTTTGATATCAGGGTTAGGGTTGCCTCATAAAAAGTGTTTGGGAGGGTTCCATCCATTTCAGTTTCATGGAATAGCTTAATAAGGAGCAGTGTTAATTCTTCTATTAAGGTCTGGTAGAACTCAGCGGAGAATCCATCTGGTCCTGGGCTTAGCTTTTTAGGAAGGTTAAGGCCTCTTTCTTGCATCTAAGAGAATTACTAATAAAACTGATTCTAGGGAGCTAACCTGCCAAATGGCAGCATGATGCTAGCTTATTCACTGTCCAGGTAGGAGTAAGAGCCCTGTCACTTGTAGAGGATGATGTGTTAATAGCCTCCGGCATAATATTTCATTGCAACTGACAAGACTTTCACCTATGTTGAATTAAATATGATACAGGAAGAAGGGGTTGTTTTGGTCTTTTCATTGCAACTTCTATGGCAATTGGGGGGTACAAGGGAAAATGATAAGCATGAGGACTAGAATCCACTGGTTATTGCTAGGTACTGTTTGTACCTTGAAAAGCAAACATGACAAGCTCAGCTCAACTAATTTCAAACTTAAGATACAGTGTAAAAATCTGAAAACCTTCTTGCAGAGTTTAAATAGACCCACATCTTCTGCAACTGGAAGGATAATAGACTTGGGATCCTATTGTAAGAATGGCAAAATTTGAGAATTTGAGAGTCAGACAATTTTTTACCCTTACTAAATCTCCTACATAAAATTTTAACCTTAATAGAGAAAGAGTAAGATTTTGAAGCATGGTACGTAAAGCTTCAATGTTCTCTGCTTTATGTTGGATTTATTATAGAAGATAAAGTCAGAAAGAAGTCATGAGCCTAGGGTGGTGGTGTGTGCCTGTATGCCCCATAACCCAGAAAGCTAAGGCAGAAGTATCACTCGAGCCCTGGAATTTGAGGACAGATTGGACAACATGTTTGACCATGAGCCCTGTAAAAGAAAAAAGAGCATCTACTAACAATGTGTATACTTAGAATAAATGAAAATTTAAAACACAGTTTGAAGAGACAGCACACCACAGCAGAACTAGACTCAGATATGGCAAAGATTTTAGAATTATCAGATTGGGAATTTTTTAAAGTTATGATTAATATCAGCCCTCTAATGGAAAAAGTGGACAACATGCAAGAACAGATCATTAATGCAAGTGGAGAGAGGAGAACTCTAAGAGAGAATCAAAGAAAATACTAGAAACACTAACACAATGACAAATACTTTGCTAGGCTCATCAGTAGACTAGATATGGCCAAGGAAAGAACCCACAAACTTGAAGATATGTCCATAGAAACTCCCCAAACTAAAATGCAAAGAGAAAAAGCATTATTAAATCATTGGAACAGAATATCCAAGAACTACTGGACAACTACAAAAGCTGGTTGGAATACCAGAAGAAGAAGAAAGAAAAAAAAAAGATGAAGAACTATTTGAAGTAATAATGTCTGAGAATTTTGCAATACCAATAACAAACATCAAATAGCAGGGATCTCAGTGAACACAACTGGATCAATAGTATAATGTGTAGGGTTACTGATCCTGAGCCAGTGTACAGTAGTTCCAATATGTTCTGGGACCAACCTGGTGGTCATTTGCATAGTTCACAAAAGCAAAGTTGGGACATGCAAGCTTGGTAATTTATCAGTACCTCACGTTGACTCCTTGGCCTGTGGAATAAGAAATAACGTAACAGACAAAGTGGAAGGCCCTGGAAATGTCACAGCTTCCTTGATAAAACAGTAAATAAAAAGCCAGTGTATACTCAGTGTAATAACAGGGACTAGTGCCACTAGTCTAAAGGGATGTTGAAACAATAGACCCATCACATCCTAATTGAACTCAACAGCTTGTGAAAAAGATGAAGGGACCATGGAGGAGAAATTTGGAGAGCTGAGAAGTTAATTAATAGTACTCCCAAATTCAGCTGATGTTGCAGAAGTGGTAACTGAAACAAATTTACAGAATCAATTTACATGGTGCTTGTCTGAGGTGTACAGCTATTGCTCTGAAAAAGTACGTTCTTTTCAATTGCCATCAGCAAAAAAAAAAAAAAAAACCCCAAAGGAACTCGCATTTGCATGGGAGGTATAGGGACATTTACTTATAAATGAAAATGATTATGCACATGCCTATACATGGGTCATCTCTACGTGTTACTAATGAATGAAGGAATGATAGTATGAGTAAATTAATGAGTGTATTCGTTTCTTAAGTGTTTCTAGCTTGTTAAGGATATGATCTTAATTTGATATATTCCCACATTAATCTTGAAGATACTTGGAATTCATCTATCCTCTAAGAAGAGTGCAATGGAATGAGGGTTTTCCCATCTACAAATATGAAAAGACACTGTCTTTTATATTCTTCCCAGAGAAGAATGATAATGATATCTGAGTACTTGTGTTGAGAAAAGAAATTATGTTATTCATTGGTCAAAGTGATCAGAGAGAGGCAGACAGATGGAAGAGAAACCTGAAGATATTCTCTCATTTAAGGTTAAGAAGGGGAAGTTGATATAGAGAGGAGGTCTTGATAGGAAAAGCTCACTTTGAGCCTAGGATAACCCTCAAATCACCTATGCAGCATAGGTACTGGGGAACTCATACACAACAAAACCTTGTGCTGAAGGATGTGCAGATTCTGATGAAATACTATTTGGTTATCAAGGACAGTTCATATTGGTGTTACATTTTTCTAACACCAAAAGAATGCCCTGTGTTTTGAAATGGGGGAAATTCATTGATCAATTGCCTGGCTATATTAACACCTTTAGCCTGCCAGCACCAAGTTCTCAAAAGACAAGTTTCAACTTTTGAATAATGAACAACAAGCTATTGAACTCCTGTCATGGAAAAGTAGCAGAGAGGGGATACTTATTCATTCTTCTTCAAGTAATGCTAAGTTCTCTATAGTCATTCACAGGTGCTGTGACAAGCAGGATTAGAATGAGGGAAATATCCTTAAGGAGCTCTATAGTCCACAGACTTCCCAGGGAAGCACAAGATTCCACCACAGTGTGCAATGACAGAGGACTGGAGGAGTCAAAGTCTCAGACTGCTCACTAGCCATGCCGTTCCAAGTTCTGAGGGTGGCTACGCATGGCGTGAGTGTCCTGCTCTGCTCGAGGAAGCAATAATGAGTGCCACTTCTTCTTTTTGGAATAATAAATAAATAACTAAGCATAGTTTTCCTTTCTAAGACTATCTTTAATTCATTGAATCTACAAGTACACCGAGAAAAGCACTGTAAACTGCCCCACATCTCTATTGCTCTGCTAGCAGAGGTCTACATCTTCCTTAAAAGTACTGTCGGCAGAGCACACTTGATCTTAGCCACAAGGCCGAGAAGCCACACATCATCAGCATAGAGATTATCTCTGCCTGTTCCAAGCATGAACCATGACCTGGTGATCTTACCAAGTTTCGTGTCCAAGTCAGATAGAGCATCTACCTATGCTGTTTCCCTTGCCCAGCATGGAACTATTATGCTTTGGAAAGAACCCTTCCCCCCTTTAGAAAATGCCCCAAGCCACACGTGCAAGCATGGTTTAGTCTTCTGGTACTTTAGCTAGAGGCCTAATTTTCATATGATAAAAATAAGCAAAATTGTAAAAGAAAATGATTCCTTAACTATTGACAAGAAATAATGTACAGACTTTTATTTAAGTTTTATTTTAAATTTTCTGGCTCCACCTAGTTTTGGTTTACTTCATTATGGAATACTTGCAAATCTTCAAAAATTTACTCAAAATTGCTTTGTGTCACTATGCTGTTATACTTAGTTTAATCTGTCTCCCTTTGTGCAAAGATTCACATAACAACAGAATTATTACGGTGACATGAGATTTCTTAGATTTTTACTAGCAGTTTACCAATCTATCCATGATTATTTTCTGCTAGCACAAGATGGCATATTGTACTAAAAGTTACTTTTTTAATTCTTTAGATGGGCTCTCCTAAAAATTAATGCTATTTGGTTCTTGTGAGTGTTGAGAAAGAGTTGAATGAAAATCATGCAAAAAATACAATGACTACACTAATGTCACTTTAAGACTTTCAGTGCTAAGCTTCTCTACTAATTATTATCTTTTTCACTCTTGGTTATAACATTGTCATTCATACCTGAAGAGATTTTTCTCTTCAAATTCTTATTTTAGTCTCTCATATACAAATTTCCATATCTCAAACAACTGAAAAAATAATAAATTTATTTAGAAAAATTATCCCATTATTTTTTAATACTGATATAAAATCCAAACCCTATGTTTCTTTTCTTTTTTTTTAAGAGAGAGGGACAGTGAGAGACAGAGAAAGAGAGAAACAACTTTATTTAGTTTTTCATATGGCCTTCATTGCTCCAACACTTAGTTGTGTACATGGTGCTGGGGTTTGAACCCTGGTCCTTGTGCTTGCCAGGCAAGCGCCGAAACCACTGAGCCACTCTGCTCCAGCCCCGCCCTATGTTTCATTTAAGACATTTGAAGGTTAGTTTCACTTAGTTTTTGATTTATCATAGAAATGTATCCAGTATAACTTAGGAAAGACAACAGTTACTAAAATCTTTATTATTTTGAAAATAAAATGATGTATTATTATCTTTCAACTTAAATTGTTTCTGATGTATCAGAAAAGTTTAAGTTCCTATTTGCATTCATTGTAACTTAGGACAGCAACGTCAGTTAAAATTCTCTTGCCCAGGGATGGAGTGGTGGCTCAGTGGTTACAGTGGTTGCCTGGCATGTGCCAAGACCCAGGTTCAAACCCTGGCATTACATACACAACTAAGTGTCAGATTAATGAAAACAAAAACAAGCAAAAAAAACCCTAAAAAAATGATTCTCTCTCTCTTTCTCTCTCTCTCTCTCTCTCTCTCTCTCTCTCCCTCTTTCTTTAAACAATTCTCTTGCCTGTAATTAAAAGAAAACAATAAATCAAACTCACTTTCTGTTCCTATATAGAGGTGCTGATAGGGTTTTAGATACAAAATTGTTAATGACCCACTGTTGCAAACTATCCTCAAGAAATCAAAGTCTTTCTACACCTCTGCTCTGCTGTCTTCACAATTGTCTCCAACATCCAGCTTCTCCCTAAAACACACAATGTAAGTACATTCTTCACCTCAGTAGGATCACCCACTTCACGAAGAGCAATATTCTTATAGGTAGTAGATACTCCAAATTTATAGTCCATCCTTCTCAAGAACGTTTCACCCCTATACTGTCTGAATAATATCTGCAAACCATGCAAAGTATTATTCTGCATATTTTATTATATAATTGGTGGATAATTACAACTACAAGTATGATTATAAAATGTGAATTATGTACTTGTTAATATGTTTGTAGTTTTATCAAAATACAAATTTGTTTTATTTTTAAATTTCTATGGAACATTTACTTTTAGAAATGTGAAATTCATTGCTGTTCTGTGTTCAGTGATTGCATTTTTTAGCATCATAAACAACAATCATATGATGAATGTAGCTGTTGCTGTGCTGCCCCAAACAGGAGCCACCACCCCTCCCAGCCCTGATGCCAAAGCTGTGACTATTTTCCAAATCTGAGAAAAGATCTAAAATATCAAGGTATAGAGAGCTCAGAATACTCCAACCAGACTCACTTCAAGAAGACTACATGTTTTGGCTTTGTTGTTGCTGTGACTGAAAGACCTGACAAGAACAACTAGAAAAGAAACAATTTATTTGGAGGTTCACGATTTCAGAGGTCTTAGTCCATAGAAGGCCAGCTCCATTCCTTTGAGATCCAGGTAAGGCTGAACATCATGTCAGAAGAGTGTGCTGGAGGAAAGTGCCTCTGGGCATTGTCCCAAAAAGCAGAGAGACATCTACACTCACCAGAAACAAACTGTATACTCCAAAGCCACCATCCAAATGATCCACCTCCTCCAGCCACACCCTACCTGCTTTCAGTTAATCCCTATCAGAGGATTCACTCACTGGTTATATTAAGGCTTTCGTAAAACAATCACCTCACCTCCAAGCTCTCATGCACTGAGAGCACATGAGCTTTTGGGGACACCTAGTCTAAACCATGACACTACACAAAGAAGAGACCTATTATAATTAAACTGTCAAAAATCAAAGACAAAGGGAGAATCATAAATTAAATGGAAGATAAAAAATAATCTTCACATGCAAATGAAAACCACATTAAGATATCACCTTACACCAGTCATAATAGCAAAAATGAAGAAAATAAACAATAATAGATGCTGGAGGGGCTGTGGAGAGACAGGCACACTAACACACTGTTGGTGGAGCTGCAGACTGGTACAGCCCCTCTGGAAAGCAGTGTGAAGAATCCTCAGAAAACTAGGGATGAGCCCACAATATGATCCTGCTATTCCACTCCTGCGTGTTTTCCCAGGGGATTTAGAATCAGCACATTATAATGACATAGCAATATCTATGTTCATAGCAGCTCAATTTACTATTGCTAGACTATGGAAACATCCCAGATGTCCCTCACTGGATGAATGGATCCAAAAACTGTGGTACATTTATACCACGGAATTTTACACAGCAATTAGAAACAATGATATTGCAGCCTTCAAAGGTAAATGGATGGCAATGGAAGAAATTATGCTGAGTAAAATTAGCTTAACCCAGAGAACCAAGGGTCAATCTCTCCACTCATTTGTGGAGGTTGGAACTAGACCCTGGCTGTTCAGAAAGGTGGTATATTATCATGTGTTAAAACCAGATAAGGTGTATTATTATGCAGCCTAATACTTTTTTTAGAGATGTTGTGGGTAAGGGAAGGGAGGGATATGGCTGGGAAATTGTGGGGGGGGCACTCCTGGGGGTAAATCTAGTATCCAGAAACTATACACATTTTATATTATTTTGTTAAAAAATTGTATGGTTGTTCAAAAATAAAAATAAAAAAAATAAAATAATATTCACATACGAAGGAACCTCTATGAGGCTATCAGTGGATTTCTCAGCAAAAATTTTTCAGTGTATGAGACAGTGGGATGATACACTCAAAGTACTGAAAGAAAAAAGAACAATTAAAAAATGCCTGCCAATGAAGAATATTTTACGTAGAAAGACTTTCAGAAATGAAAAAGATAGGTAGACTATCCCAGACAGACAAGTTGAGAAAGTTCATCATTGCAAGATCTACCTTGCATGGAATGTTAAAGAGATTTCTTCAAGTTTGGTTAAAGGGCATTAATTAGCAACATGAAAAATATGAAAGTACAGGACGCACAGGTATAAGTAAGTGTATAGCCAAATTCAAAAGAACATTATACTGTAATGGTGGGGTGTAAATCCCTTAAATCTCTTTTATAAAGGTTAAAGTCAAAACTATAAAAAATAACTTGAGCTATAATAATTCACAAAGGGATATACAATATAAAAAGATGATAATTTAGTTGTTACAAACTGAATTAAATTGTTGGGTAAGAAAATTTTATTTAGGTTTTAATAATGTGACATATGGTAGGAAGTTTGAGAACATTTTATCAGGACAATATCTTAATGGAAACAAAATACTGAGGTCATCAATTTCTCTGCCTACTTATAATGGTATAAATAAAAATGATTTTGTTATAATAAAATTACAATTAATATTATCTTGGACCAAAACCAATTAAGATAGACTAAGCAAAGGTTATCTGTCATTCTTGTTTATTCAGCACACTCTAAGTAACATTGTCCTAGAATAATTATGATTTGTGTCTGCTTTCACTTTTAAACATATTCCAGATTAGATGATGGATGATATGGTCATTCTGGCTTACAGGATTTAAATAAGTCACCAGTTGGTAATTTAAGTAAAGGATATTATTCCAACCATAAGAAAGAATGTGTCAAATTCTAATTCTCTACATGTATACCTTTGACCAAGGCACAAAGTATGACATATTTTGTCATATTTTCATTAAAATTTGTGAAACCATTTTGGTGCATATTTAACAAAATATGATTTCTCCTTTAATCCAAGTTATAAGGCAAAGTAGAGTTACATATTTGAATTCTCCACTGAAATATTTGAGGTGTTAATTACAACACATAAATGACAGACCAATTACAGTTACTGACAATACAGTATCTGTATAGATAATTAGAAAATAAAAGTAAAATTGGAAACTTAAAAATATTTACAATTTCTGGTATTATTTCTAGTCTTTGAAGGAACTTCATTTTCTAATTTAATTTCATTTATAATCCACAATACTTGGTAAAATGGGATATCCATATACGAAAAGATGAAACTGGAAACTCCTAGAAAGAAACAGGGAGAAACTATACCATTACATTGCTTATTTATTTTTTCGATTTGATCCCAAAGAATGCAGCAAACATGATGTTCAACTACTGAGATTAAATCAAAATAAAAAACTGCTTTTATCAAAGTGAACAATTAACAGATTGAGAGAAAATATTTGCAAGTGATACTTCTAATAATGGATTCATATCTAAAATTTAAAAGATACTCTTTAGATTTCATAGAAAGAAAACAGAGAACAAGCTGATTAAGAAATCAGCCAAGTCCCAGGCATGGCAGTGAACACCTGTAATGCTAGCAGCTTGGGAGTCTGAGGCAGGAGGATAACAAGTTCATAGCCAGCATCAGCAACTTAGCAAGACCCTGTCTCAAAATAAAAAATTAAAGAGGCTGAAGCTGGGAATGTGGCTCAGTTGTTAAGGGACCCTGGTTTCAATACCAAGTGCCAAAAAATTGAAGAAAAGTAAAAAAGAAAATAAATAAGCAAGGAATCAGAATACCTATTTCACAAAAAGAAAACTAACTAAAAATTATTTTTTTAAAAAGTTGAATGAACATTACTGAGCATTATACTGATTCAAATTAAAATTTCAGTGAGACACCACTTCACATCTCCTTGAGTGTCTATTAGATCAAATAGATAAAGGATAATAGTATTGTCCAAAGATGTAGAGAAAGGAGAACACATGACCATTGTTTATGAGAATGTAAATTAGCACAGACACTATTCGAGAACATGGAGTCTTCCCAAAATAGAAAAAGTAAAGGTGTCACATGGTCCACCAAGCCTAGCACTTACTCAAGCTTATTCAAAAGATTTGAAGTTACTGTATCAAATAGATGTCTGTAGTCTGTTCATTGTAGTGCTCATTATATATAATACTCAAAATATGGAATCAACATAAGTGTCCATCAAAGAATGAATGGAACAAGAAAATATAGTATGTAGTCATCCCTTGATATCCACAGGGGGTTAGTTTTAGGACCCTACATGGATCCTAAAATCATTGGATGTTCAACCTCCTCAAACAAAATGGCATAATATTTGCATATAACCAATGTGTGCCTTCCTTACTATTTTGAATGTAAATCCTTTATGTCTAAATGAAATTTAAATTAAATTAAATGAGAAAATATTTCCTTCAAACACTAGAAATTATACCACAAGTTGTATTTTTTTTTAATTTCCAATTTGAGTTTAATTTTCTAATTATTTGTACAGATAATGTGTTCTGATTTACTCTAGGCACATCCTCCTTTGTTATTTCAAATTCAAGATTACTTATAATTTCTAATACAACATTAATTGTTGTTAAACCAAGTTGTTTAGGGAATGATGACAAGGACCAAAGTGCACATATTCAGTACAGATGAAATTATTGTAAATATTTTCATTCCTTTGTTGACTGAGTCTGCTGATAGGGACCTGCAGATGCAGAGGGTCAACTATGTATACACATAGAATACTGCTCAGTCTGTAAAAAGGAAGAAATTTTGTCATTTGGGACAATATGGATGGAATTGGAGAACCTAAATTTAGCCAAACAGAAATACAAATACTGCATCTCCTCATTTACAAGTGGGATCTCAAACAATAGAAGTAATAGATGAAGAGAATAGAATGGTGGTTACCAGTGGAAAGGGTGGGGAAGAATGGAAAGAAGACAAAGGGTAAAATAGGGGGGCTAGAAGTTTGATTTTTTTAGATCAGTGGCAGAAGCATGGTGAATATAGATGATACTTGAATGCTGTACACTTTAATATCACCAAAACAGTAAATTTCTAATGTTCTTATCTTGGGAAAGTTAAATAATTTAGATTACGGACATGTTAATTAGCTTAATTAATTGTTCCACTTTATATTAAAAATCATATTACCACTTTGCACCCCATTAATATATGTTATTATTATCTGTATGAAAAAAGTAAAAATAGCTGCAATATACAACTGAGGAACTTATGATTAATTTATTGTTTATGGATATGGAGTTGTTTTCCCATCATTAATTGATTCAACACATTAGAAAAGATACATTATTTCAATGAATAGTGCAGACTATGAGAGAAACTGAGAAAATATTTCAGTTATTCACCCTACAAATATTTGTCCAGTGCTTACAATGTACTAGATGCCTGGGACACTATAGTGATGGAAGCAGACAACATTTCTTTTGGAACCATACATTTTATAAATAAAAACTAATAAGCACTTTGTGTATTGTTTTGGAAAATAAATTTAAAAATTCATGTAAGAGCAATAGGAGTGCAGGGGTTTGCAACTTGAAAGAGGCTTCATGGAGAAGGTGCAGGGACTATAGAAACAGAATGCGTGGTGTGGATATGGTCTAAGCGTGGCCCTCAAGGCTGCCAGGGCTGTGAGCTTGGTCCTCAGCGTCAGGTCCGTTTCAGGCAGCTGGATGGGGGGCAGGGCATCAGGCAGCCCATGGGGTAGGAGCAACCAATCAGGCGCTGGCAGATAAACCCCAATGGTGTCTTGCACCTGCCTGCTGTCAATCAGCAGAGTCCCTGGCCAACCGCAGGAGGACCTAGTGAACCCCCAAGCCTTCCCCTGCCTATCCCGGACTATAAAAGCACCTCCCAGCAGGGGCTGGGCGCGACTTCCCAGGCCCGCCCTGACTCTGGCCATGGTGAACCTCGCTCAAGGGCCCAAGAGCCAATTCCCAGTAAAAGCTTTGCTCAGCGGCTTTTGAGTCTGACTCTTTTTGGTCACCGTGCCTGATCCTACTCTCAGAGTCACAATGGGTCCTCTAGGAGATGGGATCCAGGGTGAGTTCCTTAGTCACCAGAGGACTTGCAGGGGTTAATAATGCGTTCAGGACACCTTGGTGACCCCTCCTTTATATATATCTGGCTTCCTGTCTCAACAAATGAATCCCCACGCCTACACTCTGCCATTTTTATGTCCTTTTCCATGATATGATGAAGCTAGGGATAAAGTCTTGTCAGAGTTAGCTCTATACTGGTTGGACCTTCAGCCTCTAAACACTTGAATAAATAAATCTGTTTTCTTTATAAGGTATCCAGTCACAGATATTCCATTATAGCAATGAAAACTGACCGATGCACACATATAATAAATTTCTCTATATTCTCAATTTCAAGATGGGTTGCTTTGTGAAAGGAGTACTAGTCACTCAACAAAAAAAGGAAAACTATAGGAAGAAGAGCTTTGCAAGTATATGTGTCTATCTTACTAGCAAGAGGTTATAGATTTTTTTTTAAAGAAATAATACACTATTAAGAACCCTGAGAAAGGGGCTGGAGCAGTGATTCAGTGGTAATAGCACTTGCCTGGCATGCATGAAGAACAGATTCAACCTCAGCACCACATACACAACTGAGTGTCAGAGCAACAAATGCCACATGAAAAACTAAATAAAATTGAAAATAGATTCTCTCTCTCTCTCTCTCTCTCTGTCCCTCTCTCTCAAAAAACAAAATAAAAACTGAGAAAAATCAATGTTTATAGCCTTTCTTCAAACAAGGGTTTTCCAATCAAGGTAAAACTGTGTGCAAGTGTCCTTAGGTAAGAATGTGCCAGGAATGTTTTGTTCACTTTAGAAAGACTGATGCAGTCTCAGCTCAGTGCAGGAGTGAGAGGGGTGGAGCTAGTTAGCCATGTCAGGAACATAGATAATGGTGAGGCAGGGGACCTCAGCTAAGGTCTTGTTTAAAGGCAGGGACCACATGAGGAAGTTAATCAGTGGGACTCTTAATGGGCACCATCAAGGCCTGTTTCAAATGCGGAAGACCCTGGTTCTTCACCTGTGGAACAGTCCAGCCAGCTCCTTCCTTCCGGTGAAGTGGGAGAACGAAAGATGAGAGTGAGTCTGGACAGGAGTCACAGAAAGGGCTCAAGCTGCAGCTGAAGGACACAACCAATAGCCTTGAGCCTTTTTCAATGCTGTTTAGCATATATTTTGAGCCATACTGTACCCCAAAACTATAAGAGCCCTGAAGCTACAACACCAATATGGGTTTTCCTACTATCTTCCCCCTCCAGCAAGGCAGGAATTCTCTTCTCACTTAAATCCCACTCCGTTTACTCTTAATTTCCATTATTCTCCACATGTTTTAGTCTTCAAATTTTCAAGACAGGAACCCAAAAGGAAATTGGCAAAGCTGAAAATCTATTCTCATCCCAAAACTCCAGTTTCCAAAGGACACATGTCCTATGATACCATTTGGACTACCAGAAAATCCTTGCTTGTGATTCTGAAAGAAATGAAGATGTTCTTCAGGGTTTTCAGGAAGATCTCACAAGTAGGCTTAACATTTTAAAAGCATTGCTCTCACGGCTGGGTCGGAAGTGGACAGTCCATGCAAGTGAAGGTCAAAGCTGCCTTGTCATTGGCCCTTCACACCAATCTGGGGTAGTGGCTCGTCCCTGATAAAGGCAGTGCAAAAGATTAAAGTTCGTCAGATTCTGAATGTGCTTGAAGGTGGAACTGTAACCGTGGTCCACTTTATGCTTTGAATGTGGTCCTTGCTTCTCTGCCACTGTGATTTGATTTTGGAACATGTTTCTTTCTCTTCCTCTCTCCTTCCTCCTGGCTAATCTCAGGGGAAACAGGACTACCTTTCTTCCCATTCTCCACAGAGTCCTCTGTCCTTGAGCACACACCTACCACAGGAATGAAGTAGTTCAGCTCTGCGGAAGGCACCAGCAGGTCTCAGAAATGGCCGTCTACCAATTTAACAAATGAATGACAACTCTGGACAGAGAACTTGGAATATAGCCTTAAAATCTTCTTGTTCCTCCTGATAGGCAGAATCACAGCCTCCAGGACAGGAGTCCATGTTTCTCCGTTGCTAGCAAAGCAATAAAACTTCTTTTTCCTTTTTCTCAAGCCCATGTTCTTGTTATTGTATTGGCATTGGGGACAAGGACGGACCCTTCAGAAACAGAACCAACAGGATAACCTGACACTTGGGACAGGAAGTGTGAGAGAAAAATAAGAGTTAAGAATTCTGGCCCAAACAAGTGGAAAGGCAAAGCTGCCACAGAGGGTCCGGTGTGGGGAAGTGAAGGGCATCTAAGCTGCAGCTACCCATGCACACCCCGTGCACACCCAGGGAAGATGCATTTGGTGGATTCATGAGTCTGCGTTCAGGGGAGAAGTTAAGATGGAGGAATAAACTTGGAAACCTTTAACATGCAGAAAGTGTCTAAAGCCAGCGTGATGCACGGATTTCATTTCAAAGTCACAAGCTGCTACAGAATCATGACGATGATGAGGATAAACGCAGAGGAGCGAGCTGCAAAGAATGAGCCCAGGGACACCCAAGGCTCAAGAGCTCACAGACAGAGGAGAAACGGACAATGGAGACCAAAGAAAGAACCACAAAGACAGTAAAAGGAAAATGGATTGAGGGAGACAAAAATGAAAGCACTTTGAATTCTCAATGTTTCCAGCAAAGCAGAAAAGCAGAATTGGAAACATGGTTTGAACCTAGTAAAAGTCTCAGTGTTAGAAAAAGCATCTGTGGGGAGTTTAATGTCCCCTTATTTTCTTGTCTGGACTTCGAATGATAAGTTGCATGTCCCAGAAAAGGAAGAAAAATGGAGGAACCTGGACATGCTGGAGAGGTGGCTTGTAGCCAACAGAGGGGACAGATGAACAAGTGAACAGGCGAGAGGAAAAGCATAGGAAATTGACAGTTAAATGCATAATGGATGTAGAGGAAGCAACCGCAGGATTGGTTAAAGCACAAAGACAGGAGGGAGGAGAATGAAGATACAGAGGAGGGCAAGAACTGGAAGAAGGGAATCATCAAAATAGCCAAAACCTCAAAAATAGAACAAACCGAAATGAAAAAATATAGCTTAGATTTAACTGAAAACAAACAAAAGAAAGCAGGTGGTTTCTGTGGACTTACTGCAGGGCAATATGTCAGGATGTTGTCACTGAAGCCAAGGTGGATCTACCGAGAGGGGTGTGTGCGTGTGTGTGTTTATGTGTGTGTGCGTGCACATGTGCATGTGTGTGTGTATGTGTGCATGTGTGTGTGTGTGCATGTGCAAAGGGGGAAAGGAAGAGAGATGGAGAAAATGAAGGAAGGGGGAATGGGAGAGAAAAACATCAATTTTAAAGAATCAGGTGAGGAATGAAACTATGGAGGAGGTAACTTCAGGAAGTAAGCTCTCAGAGGAGGTAGGAGAAAATCGAATGCAATGAAAGATAGACTTTGGGACTAGAGAGAAGAGACGTGGAAATACATTTAAATGAAAATAAATTTAGAAGGAATCATAATATCCTCGCTAAAATCATAAAAGCAAAAAGAAAGTTAAAACTGGAAGAAGTATTTGAACATGTTTAGGATTACCTGAGAAGTACGGAAAACCACACTAGAGTGAGCAACTCAACTTCCTCCCAGCACCACTGAGCAAGAATACTATTTGAATTTTTTCCAGCAGTGGTTTCAGAGCAGCCTGTATGTAGATACAGAGAAAGTAGTTTTGGGTACGAATCACCTAAAGGCAGGCCCAAGCTGTGGGGTGAACGTCTCTGCAGGCTGTTTCTACAGGGTCAACCAATTTCCAGATCCCATTTCCAATTTCTTCTCTGATGTGGAATCACTGTAAGGCCATTTGCTTGAATTTGCTTTTAGGATCTAATTTTATTTCAACTCATTTCATCTCCATTACCGTCTTCTGATAACCTGTACCTCACTGCGCCCTCCATTCTTAGTCCTCAGAAAATGAGTTTAGGGTCATTATCTAGGCTTTTCCCTGTCTGGGAGAACAGTCCAGACAAACAAACCAATGAGCAGATTAGCTGGTCTGCAGCCCCCAACCATCTCTAGCTGTTGTCCTGGGCTGGAATCACAGCTTGCATACTTTCTGCAGTGGTTGAGAGGTACACAAAGCCGGAATGTGAACACACGATACATTCCAAAGCTCAGAGGACACTGTAGATACATTGGCACAGTGAGTGACTTGCATACCTTTTTAAAGTACAATGCCTGCACTTAGTCTTTCAAAGCAAACATTGTCCTGGGAAAAACTAAACAAGCGAAGGAGAAGTTATGTAAGGATATTGCAAGAGGGAACCTTGCTGTGGTAAGGAGGATCTGTGTTTGCCATTAAGTTTTTACCAAAAGGAAAAGTACATTTCTCTCACCATGGTGACTGGGGGTAGTTTTACAACTTGGAGCAAGTTGCTCACGGAAGTTAGGTTCCTATCTTCTCAAAGAGACCTGGAGGTGGGGGAATATATTCTTGAATGAGATGGCTCTCAGGTGCTCTCGAAAGACATTCCTGGTTTATAAAGTGGACCAGATGCTTTTTAAAAGGATTTACATCAAAATGAGAAATAACTTGCAATTACAAGTTTTCTAAAGAAATATTCTACAAAAAAGAGAGATTAAGAATATAGGCTCAGAAACCCTGTCTAAACCTTGGTCAAGTTGAGGGAAACACTCAGCTCACCTTGGTCAATCTTTTCTTTTGCTACCCTAGTTTTCTGTGGAATTCCTTAGTTTCTAGAACCTGTTGGGTTGCATGTGTTTACAATATCCTCCAATGGGCTCCAAATTCATAGCAAATTATTTGCAGAAACTTGTTATGACAGTTAGGATGCCTGTTACGTACCTCTGTGTATTTTTTTTTTCTATACCATATTCTGCAAGCAAACAGAACTTACAGATAGGGCTGGAGCAGTGGTTTGGCAGTTATGATGCTTGCCTGGCATGCGCAAGGATGTGGGTTCAAACCCCAGCACCATGTACTCAACTAAGTGTCAGAGCAACAAAGGCCACATGGAAAACGAAATACATTTGATTCTCTCTCTCACTGTCCTCATTTAATTTTTTTAAATAAAGAACTTACAGATAGATGCCCTCAAATGAACTTCCCCATCTCTGAACACTTTCAAATGCTCTTCACTCCACATTTTTCTTAGAGTCTGTTGAAACTATGACCCATACTTCAATACTTCCTAAGTTGTTTGCTATTTCTGTTAAATAGTTAAGTTTTTTCCTCTTCTCGTTCCTACAGTCCTATTACCACGTTAGGTAGCTGTTGTATTGTTTTTATTGAGTTGTTTTTGCCCTTGCTTCGTTGTCCTACTTGAGTGTAAGCTCCCTTGGGGACAGGATACTACTTCACTTATTTTTGTGCTACTGAGCTCTAAGTCACTAACAGAATGCCTTGCAAGCGTTTCCAAACTAGGAACACAGTTTGTGTTCATTAAAATGTATAAAATGGAATTGCAAAGTAATAAAGACAAAGTTGATACAAGATTAAATCCCATAATCTCAGTGCCTTAACAACAAAAATTTCTCACTCAACTCCACTGCAGGTCAGCCCATCCACCAGAGCAGCTCCACCCTAGGCAGTGGTTCTGCAAATCAGACTCTTCTGTGACACACCTGGTCAGGGTGGCAGGAAAAAAGGGAATACGTGAAATAAGACAGGAGTTTCTTTTTATGATCTGGCTGGCATTTCACTTTCACTTACCTCCTATTTATGATACCCTAAGTCACCTCGACAAGCTACAGGAGCATCTCAAAGATGTGCTCTTTCTCCAAGCCAAGAAGGAGGGAATAAATATCTCTCTTGCATTCCTAACGATTGGCAATCTATATACACTCAGATTCTCCAATTCCATAAAGCAAGGTTGACATTCTTTTTTCTACAAAAAGCCAAATAGCAAGCATCTTAAGTATTAGGGAGCAGGTAGTTTTCTGTGGTCTCTGTGATTACATTAACTCTGCCACTGTGGTGCAAAAGCAGCTGAGGGCGATTCATTACTATTGGGTATAACTGTGCAAAATAAACTGTTAAACACAAAAATCAAATGAGGGCTCAATTTGTCCCAGGGGCAGTAATTGGCTGAGCCCTCCTAAAAAACAAAACAACAAAATCTGAATTTCTGAGATTTCTCTATTCCATTTATTTTTGCTTGCCAACTGATAAATTCCTTCATGAACTTACTTCTTTCTTGTCGAACTTGGCCACTATCTTCTTAACCCTCTTCTGTTTTTTTATCTTCTTTTCTTAGAGTGCATGTTCTGTCTTCCAAACTGCAGCAGATGATGGTTACCATCCCAGAATCCAATTCAGTTTCTGCTGTTAGCTTCCCCACCACCAAACACTAAACCAAAACCGCAAACTTCAAGTTCTATTATGGTAGCACCTACCTCAAGAGCTCATTATTTTTACATTTAACATAGATTAGCTTATGTCATAAGAACAAAGACCAACACTTTGTTGCTTGCCACATTCTTACATTCTCTCTTCTTCTGCCAATAAAAGTTTTTTTCTTCTCTCTCTCTCTCTCTCTATCCCTCTTTCCATATATATGTGTGTGTGTGTGTGTGTGTGTGTGTATACATGTATGTAGATATTAATGTTTTAAAATTTTAATTGGCACATAAATCTAAATCAGTAACAGGCAGCTTACCCTGTGATTCAGGAACCCAGGCTGTTATTGTTTTCATAATTTTTATCTTTTTTGTTGTATTGTTATTTGTTCTTTTAAAAAATTAGACATTTCTTATTCTTTTGGACTTTATATTTTATAAGTTTAACACAGAGAAATACAATCAATATACTTTTACCAACTCTTCAAATAATTTCCTTCTTTTAAAAATTATTAAGGAATTGAGTGATTGTATAATCATAAATGCATTTATAGTAACAATTTGATATGCAATTACTCTTAAACCAGAATTACCCCTAGATTCTTCTATTCTCCCTCTCTCCCCCCTCTCCCTCTCCATATCTATGTTTGCCCTAGATTATGTGTTACTATGCCTTTACTGGGTCTAATACATGAGATTAACTACCACCTTTCACACAAGGCTGGGTTTAGCTTCAGCCTCCACAAATGAGTGAAAACATTCAACCCTTGAGTCTCTGGGGTTGGCTAACTGCTCAGCATGATTTCTTCCATCACCATCCATTTACCTTCAAAGGCTGCAATTTCATTTTTTCTAATTGCTGAGTAGAATTCCATGGTTTATATATACCACAGTTTTTTGATCCATTCATCATCATGCAGTGAGGGGCATCTGGATTGATTCCCTAATTTAGCTATTGTAAATTGAGCTGCTATGTATGAAGATTTTGTTGTGTCATTGCAATGTGCTGATTCTCACTCCTCTGAGAAAATACTCAGAAGAGGGATTGCTGGATTGAATGGTGGGTCCATCCCTAAGTTTTTGAGGATTCTCCACACTGCTTTCCAGAGGGGCTGTACCAGTCTGCAGTTCCACCAACAGTGTGTAAATGTTCCTATCTCCTTGCAACCTGTCCAGCATCTGTTATTATTTACATTCTTCATTTTTGCCAATCTGACTGGTGTGAGATGAAATCTTAATGTAGTTTTGATTTGCATTTCTCTAATTACTAGTGATTTAGAGCACTTTCTCATGTATTCATTGGCTTGCTCAATGGAGAAGATTCTGTTTAGCTCTTTGGCTCATTTATTGATTGGACTGTTTGTGTATTTGATATTAAGGTTTTGAGTACTTTGTAATTTCTGGATTTTAGTCCCTGTCAGAAGAATCACAGGCCATGAATTATCTCCCATTCTGTAGGTTGTCTCTTGACAATTTTGACCAATTCTTTTGCTGTGCAAAACCTTTTTAGCTTAATGGCATCCCACTCATTGATTTTTTACTTTAGTTCTTTCACCTTAGGACTCTTTTAAGAAAGTCTTTTCCAAATCCCAAATGCTGGAGTGTTGGTCCTAACGTTTCTTCTAGCAGTTATATGGTAGCTGGTTTAATTTCTAGTTCCTTGATCCATTTAGATTTGATTTTTGTGCAAGGTGAGAGAGAAGGATTGAATTTCAACTTTCTGCAAGTAGCTGTCCAGTTTGTTCAGCACCATTTGCTGAATAGGCTGTCATTCCTTTATGTTATATTTTGATCCCCTTTGTCAAAGATCAGATGTTAGTTTAAAGAATGTGGGTTTGTTTCAGAGTCTTCTATTCTATTCCATTGGTCTTCATTCCTATTTTGATACCAGTGACATGCTGTTTTTGTTACTACAGCTCTATAATATAGTTTTAGAGTTTCAGTGAATTGAGGTCTCTTGGAGGAATAGCTTTTCAGTTTCTTCCTGAAAACTTGACACTTGAGCTATAGTGTTGGTATGGTTGGGATATGAGATGTCCTCCAAAAGCTTATGTGTGAGATCATACAAGAAAATTTACAGATGAAATGATGGGATTATGAGAGCCTGAACCTAATCAGTGCATTAATCCACTGATGGGGATTAACCAGGTGGTAACTTTAGATCAGTAGGGTGTGGCTGAAGGAGGTGGGTCCATATACTTTCATCTTCCTGGTGCCACATTCCCAGCTGTCAGGTCTTTTGTACACAGCAGCAAAAGAGCTGACCACAACACCAGTCACCTTATGAAGGTCCCTCAGTGTGTTTCCTCGTGATTGATGCGGGCTGTTGAGGCTTCTGCTCAGCTCCAGCACCTTCCTCTTGCTGCAGGTGAGGCTGCCTTCATTCTTCCACCCGCTTCTTTCTCTGAAGGTGTGTGCCTTCTCCCTCTCCTGCACGTTCATCACAGGAAGCAAAGAGGAAGCCATTCTTGTACATAATTCCTACAAAAAATGTCAATCTATAAATGAAGTGTTGAAAATAAACGTTATAAAATATTTTAATATGAATGTTATGTATACATATAATGTAACCATCCTACCACTCATAGGTATTACCATCATTCAGTGCATATGCCTTATTCTTTTTTTGTTTTAAGAGAGAAGGACAGTGAGAAAGAGAGAGAGAAAGAGAGAATCAATTTTATTCAGTTTTTAATGTGGCTTTTGTTGCTCCTACACTCTGTTGTATACATGGTGCTGGTGTTTGAACTCATGTACTGGTGCATGCCAGGCAAGCACTGTAACCGCTGAGCCACCACTCCAGCCCCTGCCTTATTCTTTTCTACATATACAGAACAAAACATATTTGTAAGATTAATTATTAGTAGTGAAAATAGTTAAAATTTTCTAGTTTCAAATCAAGATCTTCCTATACTTGCCATTTTGACATCTTATTTTTAAATTAGTAATGCATCTTTCAATAGAAACTTGTCTCTCATTTTTCAACAGATTATATTCTATTCTACTGTATGGATACATTTTAGTTTCCTGATTTATTTTCCAGATGGTTGAAATTTTTATTCCTTCTAATTCATCTAATTTAAATATTTTTTCAGCATTTAATGTTTTTCTTGTTTGTAACCTGTGAATATTATACAATTTTATTTCATTAATTTGATGGCACTATAAATAATGATATAAATTAGCACCAACTAACTAGTATAATTCTGAAGCATAAAAGAAAAATTGGTAAATACTTCTATTTTGTGTAAGCTGTATCCAAGATAAGATCAACATAAATTCAAAAAGTTTATTTATGGTAAATAGTAGAATTTTAAATTTGTAGAATCATTGAATATTATCCCAATGGATATTACAGAACAGCCTTATTTTTTCTTTTTTGATGAAGGGTTTCAAAGAAAACATGTAGAAGTGAATAAGTTATTCTGTTGGGATGTATATGCAATACTTTGTGTTTTGAATGTCTTCAAAGGCCATGGTTAAAGGTTTGGACACACTAGAGGAATGTGGTGGAACCCTTAGGAGGCAGGCACTGATGGGTGAGAGGTCATTGGGAGCATGGCCTGGAAGGGAGTACTGGGACTCTGGATGGATCGTGATTCTCCACTTAGTTCCTGGTCATCATGGTGAATAGCCCTGCACTACATCTGCTTCTACCATACTGTACTGTGCTGTCTCAGGCCCAAAGCCACAGGGCCAAGTGACCACAGACTGAAACCTCTGAAATAAAAAACCCAGAATAACCTTTATTTTTCTTATTTGACTCATCTCTGATACTTATTATAGTAACAGAAGGCTAACTAACATTATCATCTATCTATCATCTATCTATCTATCATCTATCTACTAATGTACCTAAGAGTAGAAGCAGGAATGTTCCTTAATTAAGCAGAGCAAATAAAAGAAAATCAGAGTTCCTTTTATCTCTAATTTAGTATATTTTGGAATTTATATCAGCAGCAGGGCCTGTGGTAGGACTGAGTGGCCTGGTTGTGCCCACTTTAAGACAATATTTCCCCAGGTGAGAAATTATTCCCATTAGGTACCCTTGGAAATAAAATATGCCCATGGCCAAATAAGTTTTGAGGACACTTAGATTAGTAGATTCCCTGAGAGATTTGCTATGCATTTTTACTTATTAAAGGTTCTACAAATCATACAGTAAGAAACCTTCTTAACTTTGTTTCTACCAATGTTTCCTGATTATTAAAAGTGAGTTTTCAAACATCTTTACATCAGAGGTGATATGAACATCACATTTCACCATTGCAGTATCTCAGGAAGGAAGTTTTTAATCTTGCTTAAATCTTGGAAGTGAGGGGGATGTTTCAAAATGCTCAGCATATGGATTAATCTAAACACTTTTTTAAATCAACTATTTCCAATCTCTTAAACATCCACCAATACTACTACCAGTAACAACAACAACAACACTGTTCTAATGAAAAACAGCTTCTCATTTTAAAGGAAATGAAAGGTTTCTTTTAGGCTCTATTGATACCAAGTCAAAAAATTAAGTGTTTAATTAAGGTTTCTACAGGAAAACATGCCTGTAGGTAATTTTACTTGGCACTCTGATGACTAGGGAATTGGAGGAATTTGATTCTATCACCATCTCTACCACTTACATGCCATGATATTAGAGTTAGCTCTACAAATTTATAACTGTTTCACCAAGAAAATACTTCCTATTGGTGAAGTGAAAGTGGTAACAATTGCTCATTTTTTCCTGTGAGCATTGAAGATTCCTAAGAGTAAAAGAAAGCAACAAATTAAAATTATTTTAATCACAGTAGCATTCTGTAATAGATACTCCTACTTGTTTAAATGTTTTATTATTTTATTATTTTATTTTTTAAAATATCCTTTAGTACGAAGAATGCTGATTCTGATGGATTCCTAGTGATAGGGTGCTGATATGTATTTCTGTTTGAGATGTGAATCTATCCCCCTTCTTGAAGAACTACTTAGAGCAACACAGCCAATAATTCTCTCCACATTTTATATTTGTCTTCTAAAATTTCACTTTGCTTGGAGAAGACTTTTTCTCTGAGAAATTCCATTTCTTTTAAACACAACATAAATTAGACAATTTCTTTAATTCTTGATTTTAATGATTCACAGCAGCATTTTTTAAAGTGCTTGCTTCCTGTGTAGGGGAAATTAGGTCAATAAATGAGAAACAAATGAGTTTTTCTGAAATATTCACTGAACTCAAATTCTGAGGAATTCATGGAAATAGAAGCATTTTATTCCTCATCTATACTTTCTCTTGCTTCCCTAAACCATGCCCACCTTCCACTTTTTCCACAAGATCTTGAGTATTTCCAGAGTAAGAAATCCAGAACCTTTGGGGCACACCCAAGTGATTTGCACATTTCCTTATGTACTGGCTTAGAGAACTTTTTAAACAACGGTTTTATTGCTGTGACCAAAGGATCTGACAATAACAATTAGAGAAGGAAAAGATTATTTGGGAGCTTATGGATTCAGGGGTCTCAGTCCATTTCTGAGGGCTTGAGTCGAAGTTGAACATCATGGCAGAAGAGTGTGGTGGAGAAAAGTGATTCAGGATATGAGCAGGAAGCAGATATAAAATATATACCCTCAAAGGCACACACCCAGTTACCTTCTTCCTCCAGCCATACCTGTTTGCCTTCTGTTACCACCTGGTTAATCCTATCAGAGGATTAAGGCACTGATTGGGTTAAGGCTCTCATAACCTAATAATTTCACCTCTCGACCCTCCTGCATTGTCTCACACATGAGCTTTTAGGAGATACTTCACATCAAAACGATAGCAAGTTGTCACTAGGAGCAAGTGATCTGGACAGCATAGAAGGTAATAAAAGCTTTACTAAATTGTAATTACAGCATTTCATAGAACTTTTTCAGTTTAATGCTGTCACAGTGTTTAGAAAATGCTGCTAGTACTACATTTCTCCATCTGTGATGCAGAACATCTCCCCTGTGAGGCCACCTTCATCACACTGCTCTCAGAGGCACTGCTGTGGTTGCGTCCTCTCCTACTCTGGATCTTCATCTCTTGCATATCCAGCTCCCAGAGTTTGGCAATGGCTTCCTCAGCTTATTACACTGATTTGAATTATCCCTCAAGATAATCCTCGCATGGGACAGTCACAAAACAGTAATGGATTCCTTGTTCATTGATTAGGCAATCCTCTGGGCTCTATTTTCAGAGAAAAATCACTTCTCATCCATTCTCATCATTTTCTCTGGAACTCCCTTGGTGCAAGTCATCATCATCAGTAGCTGGATTCTAATAATAGTCTCCTCTCTGAATCCATTTCTCCTGTCAAAACCCTCCCAACAGAGGAAAGTTGACCTGCTGTGCTGTTCATTTGACCTCTCTATTCAAACCCCTCGATGTCCTCCCTGGTTCCTCTCTTGCCATCTTGACCTCCTGCCTGTTGTTCAAGGCATGCTTCCATAACAGGGAATTTGCACTTGACCCTTGACACTTCTTGTCAGATACTGCAAGAGTTTACTCCCTCATCTCTTTCAGAGATGCCACATTTTCACTGTAGACTTCCATAACCATCTCAGCTAAAACTGCAATGATCTTTCCTCAATCCTTTCTCCCTCCTTTCTCCCCTTCTCACGTTTTCTTTGATATTACTTATCAAGAGTAACATATTTGAATTGTTCAGCATATTGATCTTAAATCCACTAGATTATTGGCTCCAGGATGGTTGGATTATTGTCTTTATTTTTTCTGTTTACCTATTGACCCCATTTGTTAAGTAAAAGAATGCATGTACCATTCATTAATCCTTGATGAAGACCATGTATCCTAATGATTTTTCTTCCCAATATTAATTCCCACATTGAAGCTCTTTGACAACCAAGACATGTTTTGAGACTTACCTGATGATTTCTGCTTTTCAGTAGCATAGTACCAGAGGATGGCCATGCTCCCCACTACATCTAATGACGTTTTTCTCAATAATCTCTGATGTCTTATGGACAGAATTCCTATCCCACCTCCACAAGATTGCACACATACTACATGCATGGGCACATGCATATGCGCTGATACGTACACCACTCTTGATAGACGTTGAAAGAATATTTACATGTGCCAAGGCTTTATGGAATTTTATTGAATGTAGACTGATGCCATATCCTCCATGTGCTCAAAACACCACTATCTTTTATTTCTTTTTATTAATCAATTTTTAACTTGATACTCCATAGGAGAATCCATCTGATTTTACGTGCTATCCACGACCCGGAATTAGTAGTGTAAATAACAAACAGGTATCAACAGTCTTTCTAAGATCCGCGAGGTTAATTTATACTCCTCAGAGCCTGAGGCCCTTGATCTTTGAAAGAAATATTATAAACCTTTATATATGAAATGTCAGTTTTACAGATTTTCAAATAAGTAGCAACATGAGAATCCCATTAGTGAATGTAGAAGGAATGTCCTTATTAAAGCTGTGGGGGGAACCTCTTCATATGTAATGAAGGTTCCATTGCTTGGGGTGAAAAAAACATCAGGAGCAAAAATATATTTTTAGAAAATCCATTTCAAGAGTCCTTTTAAATAATGAGCTTTTTTTGTTGTTGTAGTTTTATTTATTTATTTATTTATTAAGTGATTGATTTTTTTAAATTTTTTTATTTTTGAGCAACCTTACAAGATTTTAACAAAATAATATAAAATGTGTATAAGATGTGTATATATTCTGGACATTGCAATTATCCCCAGGAGTGCCCCTCCCAATTACCCTCCTTTATCCCTCCCTTCCCCTTCCCATTATAACTCTAAAAATAGTATTAGATTGTAAAGCATTACGTCTTATCTGAATTTAACTCATGTTTCTAGACCAACTTTCTCATTGTCCAGGGTCTAGTCCCCACCTCCAAAGATGAGTGGAGACAATCGATCCTTAGATCTCTGGGTTAAGCTGATTTTACTCAGCATGATCTCTTCCATAACCATCCATTTACCCTCGAAGGCTGCAATGTCATTGTTTCTAATTGCTGTGTAATATTCCATGGTATAAATGTACCACAGTTTTTGGATCCATTCTTCCTGTGAGGGACATCAGGGTTGTTTCCATAGCCAACAATAGTAAATTGTGCTGCTATGAACATCGATATTGCTGTGTCACTGTAATATGCTGATTCTAAGTCCCCTGGAAAGATACCCAGGAGTGGAATAGCAGGGTCGTATGGTGGAGTCATCCCTAATTTCTTAAGGATTCTCCATACTGCTTTCCAGAGGGGCTGATAATGAGCTTTTAAACTGAATATTGGTATTATTAATAAATAGGCTAAGTGTCATGAAAACTTAAGAAATAGATATTTCCTCATGCGCTTCTTCAAGCTTTATTAAGTCCAGTATCAACAGTGCACATCTATTAATGTCCTGATAGAAAACGGCACATCTTTCAAAGCCACCTGAAAAGGATCCAATGAATTTGTCATGAAATGAGTTTTTAAAATGCTATGCTTCTCCCCATGGTACGAGTAGTCAAAATGAATCCCCGGAGACCTTAAAATAAAAATATGAGCTAGAAATAGATTAGTACAAAAGGTCAGGTTCGTAACAAAAGAAAGCTGAGAGATCAATAAGCAAAGGGTAAATATGAAGATGGTAAATTTAAAATTTAATATCTCTCTATACACATTTTTGGCAAGCCCCCACAGGACACGAAGGCAAAGCTGTGTCTTTTAACAGAGTCAACATGAACACAAGTTACACAAATTCAAATTGAGTTTACCACAGCAATTTAATTAAAACGCACATTATTTTTGTAAATTCAAGATACAGAGCACTGGGAAAATCCAAAGCTAAAAGACAGCCTTCCGGAGGAATTGGCGTCCTCTGGAGACAATGTTTCGAATGACAGTCTCTCCTGGCTTCTGCTTTCTCCATGTGGCTGGCTTTCCATGGATTGTAAAATTAAGGAATTGTTACTATATTCATAGTAATTTCATTGACTATGAGAGAACACTTTCCTAAGATCCTACTGCCTTAGTGGCTAACACACATTCAGAAAGTCATACCCTCCTCCCCACCCTCTTCATTTGGACCAGTGGCAGTGTCTAATCTACCATTTTGCAATGGGAGCATCTTTTAATCTATTAACACAAGAAATTTAAACTATATTATATAAACGTTGGTATAGATTATTCTTGTCAAGAACTCCCTTAGATCAATTTGTTTCTTTGTTCAGGTTCCAGAGAGCCCTGTAGCAGACACTGGGTTCCTTGTCCCAAATCATTCAGAGTCCTCTTCTCCTTTGCTGTCCCCTACTCTATAGGAGGAAAAGCTACCATAGTCAGGTGTCCAGATGGTTTTATTGCCAGGAGTAGGTAGGAAATGCAGATCAAGCCAATGAAACGCTAGAGGAAGAGATGCAGGTTTAGCTAGAATGTTGTATCTTTTCCCTTGTTTTTTTTTTTTTTTCCCCTGCTTGGTAAATACATAAGAACACTGCAGAAGCAGTGGCTATGTAACCACTAGGAAATAAAGAATATGCAGCTGTAGGATGTCTTACCAGGAACAATAAACTAGCTTGGGCTGCTTCCTAGCTGTTTTGCTAGCCCTGGACAGTCTAAACCTGGACTTGTGTCCCATGGAACAACTAAATACCTTAATCACGTTCATTAAGCTTCAGGTTTTGAGTGGTTTGGTATGAAACTAATTCCTAATTTAAAGTTTACAAATTTTCCCGTATGCATTTGATTTTTATAAAATTACTTTATGCTGGGTAAATCTTTTTTCACTTACATTTTGAAATAAATCCACTGGTTTATTTAGTAGCATTTGATTTTATCGAATATAATTTTTCCAATTTTCAGTTTTTTTAAATGAGAAAATCCCCATGTCAAATTTTTCAACTATGTAAAGTTTTAGGCTGTTTTATTTTTCCTTTATTTTGATCAAGTCTAAATTTCCATGGGTTCATTACACTTGTTTTTATCTTTAACAATAAGAGTGCTTCATTAATCTGTTTCAAAAATTTTAGCCATTACTCTTTTATATTAGATTAATTATTATGAGCATTGATATTTATTATGGTCTCCACAAGTATGTGGAATGATACTCATAATGCATTTTCAGAATTCATCTAGCAATCCACATTTGAAAATGGATGTAATTAGTTTCTCTCACTTTTATTTCACCAATTACTCATCTTTTTTTGCATAGATTAGCTATTACATGAATGATATAAATAAAGGAACACACATCATTTTACTAATGAATGTACCTCTTAAATAGAACTCCTGGGAGCAAACAATTTCTTTATAGTTTTTCCTATAAAAATGAAAATAATGAATTTTCACTCTTTGGAGAGAAAGCAAACAGTCATTCAATTTTTCTCAGCCTCATTTATTTAAAATTTACAAAGCAAAGAGAATGATAGGGAGATTGGGTGCAGTACATGTACTAATGATCTTTGCACATTTGAAGCATTAGATTGTCATTCCAATGTAGGTTGTTACCAAAAGGAGACAGGTGGTGACTATGGATTAGTTTCAAGATCAGTAGTACAAGGATATATTAAAATGTATAAAGGAATTTTGGAGGCAAATATAATCAAATAAGGAACTAACTAGAAAATAAACAAGAATTATGATTTGTGGTTTCTTCCATACTTCTTTCAGGGTCATAAATTCAGAATAATTACTGTGTGCCCCAGGTCATCAAGATCGTTTACTAACTGACACTAAAATTACAGGTAAAGTGACAAAAGCATTTTTCATTTGTTCTGAAATTCAAATTATTCCTTTTTCATTGAAAAATAAATTATAAATGTACAGAATTAGCTTCTAAATTTTCTTTAAAAAGTTGGTATTACAAGGCTGGAGCACTGGCTCAGTGGTCATGGTGTTTGCCTTGTATGTTCAAGGATGCTGGTTCAAACCCCAGCACCATTCACACAAGGATGTCGACAAAGTGTCAGAGCAATGAAAGCCATCTGAAAAACTAAATAAAATTGATAAATTGATTCTAACTCTTTCTCTCCCTCATTGTTCTCCTCTCTTTTTTAAAAAAAAGTTAGTATTACTATAAATTGGGAAAAGTAAAGTTTTAAAGACCTTTAATCCTGTCTAAATGTATGCATTGCTCAATGATGATCGTGATTTTTTTACCTGTATTTTGAATTATTTTGGATGATTTCTACATGTGCAAAACACAAATTAAAATTTGTATAGAAATATCATTACAATGATTTAGTTGTATAATTATTTTCATCCAATTTAATTGTAACTTATTTAAATACAAATGTATGCTATCTTCTTGAATCAACTCCTACCAATTTTCAAGATTACAATGCTTAGATACAAAAATTATCTTTGCTCGAAAGGAGTTCTTTCTCACCATTTGTACTCACTGATACACAGCATCTTCTGCTTTAAGTGCTTCAAACTGATTTTTTATTAAAACATTGTTTTTCAGACACATAAAAAGTGACCAACTGGTTTCTGCTTCCCAATCCCTAGCCCATTTATGATTTAGTCAGAGAAACTCAGCCACATCTCCTTTCCTTTAGCATTAAGATACCATTTATGGATCTATCTTTAGTGTCTAAATATTGAGTGTTTTTGATAGTTCATTATTTATTTCCTAAATATGTTGAGAAGTATTTTCTAGAATCTCTAAGAAAAAGTGCCTGCATAGACTAAAACATTTTTATTCTGATTGATATTTATTTTACTTAAAATTTTCCATCCATCCTATTTTTCTCTTCACATTGAAGAAACATGAGCATTTATATTCTGTGTGCCAAGCAAAATGTCAAGTCCAACTACCGTGGGAAGACTTTCAGCCAAATATTAACTCCTAGACTAATTTTATCTTCAATGAAGTTTAAACATCCATCTCCTATCTATGACATTATTATTATACGTTGAATTTTGTTTGTTGTAAAGCACTTCCTTGGCCAAATAAAATAATAATCCTATATATTTTCCCCTTAAATTTTGTTGCTGATTTTTTCCCCAACTCTTTAGAACTAAAAGTTTTGGAAATGCCAACTTAGGTCTCGGTCTGTGTTTAAGCCAATACATTTCACTCACTGATATGTGCAAGGGAAATCATAGTTTTAATTGTGCAATTAAAAATCTTGATGCAATGCAAGATTCATTGCAAATTGACTGAATAGGAAAGAAGTTTGAGGGAGACAGCCCTTTCCGATTCTTCTGCAATCATGTAACACTCACAGTGTATGTTTAATGGTGGCTGATCATCTGCCACCTCTATGGCCAGGGCTCTTTAGGAATCATCTCCAAGGTACATCACTTCTGTCCTCAGATCTCGCTTCATGGTGCCTCTCTCCATTTGGAATGTTCAATCTCTCTCTCTTCTTTTTTTCTAGTTCTCTGTAGGTTAAAGAATAGTGAATATCCTCTTCCCATAAGCCACTGCAGCCCACAAAGAGGAGACATTTATGCACTATTTGAATCTGGACAAACTGAATGGCATTTTACTAGTGTGTTGGATGGCTGACCTTTAAAGGTCAGCAACTATGAAAAACCTGTGTGTTCTCTGTACCCACAAGTAGGCAGTGAAGCAGAACACCACCACAGGGACAAAAGCCAAGTCTTCTCCTCGCTCGGTACCGTACCACTTCTAAGCCTGTGTCAGGAATGTTAATCTTCCCCAATCAAGTGTTAAACCAAGGGATTTAACAATGCTCTGTAAGTGGATGGGATCACTTAAAAACTCGATTCCTCATTTCTAATGCCATTTTCATGAGATAATTTGGGAGTCTCCTGGATCTTGTCCAGATGTTAATAAAGCACAATATTATTCCTCACCTGGTTATTCCTTCTTTTCTAAATAGACCTTTTGGGGGAAAATCTTAGATGAGGAAAGGAGTAGGATTTAAGCTCTCTTGAGTGAACAGGAAAAATATCAGCAAACTGCCTCCAAAATCTTCATTTGGTATTCTCCAAAACCCATTTTTTGCTACACATCATTTTTTTACTTCTTTAACACCTAGAGATTGCAGGAAAATTAATATTTTATATAATCCTAACAGTATTCATAATAAATTTATTTAAACCAAATTCTTCATAATGCAATTTAAATTATGTAAAGAGGTGTGAATGATGTCAAAACTTGCACAGTTTTGATATTTCTTATCATTTTCTCAATTCCATTTCCACACATGTGGATCTTGAAACATTCTTTGGCTTTCCCATCTTATCTTGTTTTTTCTATTGTCAATTTTTAATACTTGGTTATTGTGCCCATTTAAGTGTTGATCTTTCTGAATTCATTACTGAAAGCTAGTCCTAAGCCTTTTCCTATTAAATTGCTGATTTTTCTTGTTTGTCTCCATTTCTTACAATTGTGAGCATTTTCTTTCTCCCTTCTTCAAACTGTCAACAAGTTGAATCTTTTATTTCTCTTCCCCCTTTTTTTCCTTTCATTTATTTTTGTCTGCCTTCAAGCACTCAGCTCCACTTAAAATACTACTTCTAACAGGATTAATTCCTTAAAAGGTTTGCTAATATAGATACAGGGGATTCAGTAAGGAACATATGCCATTTCTCTATTTGGCCTATAAATTCAGATTATAAGAAGCTACTGAAAATACAAAGTTAGCCTAAGTACAAAGCATGAATTTGAGACATTGAAAGCACTGGATCCATTTTGGTATTTGACATATTTAAGATGGCATGGATACATATATATTTCAACTTAATGACTGCTATTCCTTTTTCCTCGTGGAAAGACCACATGTTCTTGTGTATATGGGTGTGTAAGTGTGTAGTGGGGCATGTGAATGTGTATGGAAACAACTAGGACCACAAATGAAGAGTCATGAAAATTATAGTCTTCTCTGAGCTCTTCTGATAATCTATTCAACTGGAATTCCGTTTCCTGCAGAGAAAATGAGTACATATAAGTATGAGGTTTTGTTTGTTCAATACAGTAATTGTAGGGCTCTAGGGTTTTTAAATAAAAAATTAATTTGGGAGATCATTGAAATAGTCTCAAGCACATGAAACTGTATACAACACTGTAGAGAAACTTGCAAGAGAGATGGGCATTCACCCATGCTCATCAGGCTGTCAAAAATACGCATAATCCAGAAAGCATTCACCAGTGAAACCAAAGACCATCAACGGTGGGCAACATCTTAGAAACAGACAATTCCAGGACTGCACTTTTACAAATAAATAATATAAGCAGATTCACACTGGGAAAAAAATTCTCAAAATCTTCGAACACAAAACCATTTCAAATAGTATATTGTAGAAAATGCATACTAGTATAGGGAATGCCTGAGGCCTCCTACAGACCACTGGTGCAGAGCCAACTGAGCATAGCTTTTTCTTTCTTGATATTTTGAACACTATTGTACTACCCTATGGCAACGTCTACCTTTACGTGGCTTAAAATACAATACAAACCCCAAAGCCTGACATTGAGCTCTGTTTCTTTGCTCTGACCTCTGAGAATTTAGTTTGAGTGCTTGCCCTTGAGCTTCTGAGTCAGTTCACTTCCATCCGGCTTTTTCCAGACAGTAGTGCTACAATATTCCAGAAGGTTTGCCTCTTACTGGTGATGGACCAAGTTGGCCAAATGCCTTCTGACATTTATCAGTCTCCTTATAAGTGGAAGGAAAAGGACTCCTGACATCAGATTCTAGAATTAATTAGAAGTAAGAGGCAGGTTTGTAAGATAGATGAATGCAACATGCAGACACTTTAAAGGCCAAAAGAACAGAAAGGACATTCGGCACTGCAGAACGCTTTCCAAGCCAGTCTTCAACTCTTGGTTTTCACATCAGGACTGACAACTTTGATCCTCCTTTAACAAATACTTTGGGTGGCAGTGATTCTAAACACCTACCTCCAATTTTCCCAACATTACAGCCCTATTCTGGAATCATCTACCTGGTGTTCGTGCTGCTTCTTCAGGAGCTTTCTGGGAGGACACACTTTGTTTTTCTTCAGAAACACTGAAAATTGCTACTTACTCTTTCTTTTCTTCTTATAGAAGTACTGCCTGAGAGATAGTAACGCACTTGGTGAAAAAATGTAAGAAAGCTATATTAGTAACTGTGGCACTAGCAAGGCAGAGCTGTCCATCAATCCCATAGATGTTCATCTTGGGATCATTCTGCACAAAGCTCTTTCAAGCTCTTATAAGAAATAGAATAAAAGGTCACGTAGGGATTACCTAAAGGCAAGCATCTGCCTACAGCAATTTCAGGAACTACAGAATATGTTTTTAAACTAAAACTAAAAATAATTAAAATGTGAGATGAAGTAATAGATATAAATGGTCAATAAAGTAACAGAAAAAAATTCACAGTAACAAATAATTTTTCTCAAACCACAAAACTTAAAACTAATTTTGTGGTACCTTCATCTTATCTATTACCACTCTTAGCAACACAAAGCAAACAAACAACACAAAATAAAACAACAACAACAAAAACAACCCAGAACTTTTAGTACATGAGATGGAGCTTTGGTCCTAAAACAATCAATAATTCACATAATTTCATGTTTTTTTTCTGAAAGCTGTTTGTTTGCCTGAAATGCCCTTCTCTCTCCTTCTATTTCTATTAAATTTCATTTATTATCCAAAGCTCAATCCAGATGTTCTCTATTTGATGTTTTACTTAATCTCCATTAGGAAGATAAATTTTTCAGAGCACTTTGTGCAAATCATTGTTAGGGCACATAAAATGCTCACACTTATTGATTTTCGAATAAGACTACATTCAGAACTTTCGTGAGCTCACTGAAGACATGCATCACATTCTATTCGTCTTTGCAAGTTCTCTGCAGACTTTGGCAAGAGAAAGCAATGCAGATTTTCAAATGAATGAAGCAGGAAGGAAACATGCATTATTCTTTTCATAGTTGGCACTTTTGTTTCCCCTTCCATGAGGAGGTTGACTCAAGGCTAACGGGAAGGAGAACAAGCTCCGATCGTGTGGGTTCCTTCAGCTGGAATGTGATTCATTCAACCTCTGCATTTTATAGCTGGGGCAAAAGTACTCGGTAGATAAGTGTAAATTGAAAACCTCTCAGTGCTCCACCGAGCTCCATACCAGCTACTTCTGCATGCCAGGTGATTCATTTATCCAGAGGAAAGCAAGTACTTACTCTGTGAACTGCAGTGGTCAATAAAGGAGACATGGAGATGTGTCAGATCAGGCCCTTCTACCGAGAGAGTCTGTCTGAGGGATGGGGTGGGGTGAAAAGTCACATTGCCCCAGCTCTTAGTGCAGCGCAGGCCAGGATAGTGGAGGATATGTTTGCTGGCTTTACTCTGGTACTTTCAATAAGCATTATAAGAAAAGAAATATTCACAAGCTGAAGCCAAATGTTACAGTTTTTAAGCATTTTAAGATGATGTAGAATAGAAAGTGTCCAGAGACCTTAAGTCTCACAGGTTAGAAAAGCCAACTGGATCTATACTCAAAATTGCTAAAAGCACGTCTCAAGCCAAGCGCAGTGGTGCACGCCTGTGATTCCAGTGACTTGGAAGGCTGAGGTAGGAGGATCACAATTTCAAAGCCAGGCTCAGCAAACTAGCAAGACTCTAAGCAACTTCAAGAGACCCCGTCTAAAAATTTTTAAAAAGTAAATAAATAAATGAAAAGGATTGAGGATATGGCTTAGTTGTTACATACCTATGAGTTCAATCCCTTACCAAAAAAAAAAAAAGAAGAAGAAGAAAAGAAAGAAAGAAAATGGTAAGGCTCAGAAAGTCCCATGCCCCATTTCTTCTCAATGAAACAAGTGATAGCCACGTTAAAAAAAAAATCAGACTAGGCAGACTTGGACTGGATTGATGGCTCAGCAGTAACTGCATTTGCCTGGCATGTGCGAGGATGTGGGTTCAAACCCCAGCACCACATACACAACCGTCAGAGCAATGAAAGCCACATGAAAAACTAAATAAAATTGATTCTCTCTCTCTCTCTCTCTCACTGTCCCTCTCTCTCAAATAAAAAAAAAGAAAAAGAAATCAGATTTAAGGATGTTCCCATCTACTATCTGAAATAGTCTCAAAGTGGTCTCCATTAAATTTAAAGGATAAAACAATATTCATAGGAGCTAGGAATTGAAGAACTCTATCAGGTTTAAAAAATTGTAGTAGGAAAGAATTCTGGGAATGTTTACTAGCAGATAGATCTTCAGAAAACAATAGATGGGGAGTGATACAGGATTCTGGACAAGGGTATTATATTAAAGAACTCTTGTCCTCGAACCAAAAAAGTTTCTCATTGTTCAGACTTAAAGCAGCTCTCAATACCTCCTAAACCATTAACCAGAAGGACAATAAAAGCAGGAAAGATTCCAAGGGCCACTCAAACTAGAGCCCAGAAGATGGTCCAAAAGAAATACAGAAACAGAGAATGGAGTCAGACGCCCCAGATAATAGATAGGAATGGTTTTCAAGAATTCAATGAGGCAGAATCAGGGTCTACAAGGAGCCTCCTGACCACAGTAGGAGACTCCTCGAATTCTGCCCAGAGGCATTCATCATTGTCACAGAGTGTGCCTGTGTGTTTTATTTTTCTCTTTTTTCAATGTAAGTGCTTTTGTGATTTTCCTTTTCCAGTGCCATCATTGTGTTTTAGATCCTGATAGTGAGAGCTGCATATCACTCAGGAAACTGAAACTGAGCTAAATGAACTAATGGGATGGGGCTTTAAATGGTCTCTCCTGGAGAGGGGATGAGCATGTCCTGGTTGTGGAAGGAAGAGGCTGGTATAGATTTAGTAACAGAAAGGTAGCATCTGGCAGAGACTACTAGGTGATCATCAAACCCACTATCCCTTTCCCTTTGCACACAGCTAGAAGGTGTTCCCCAGCTTCTCTTGCTGATATAGGTGGCTGTGTGAGTGATTTCACACCATAAGAATGTGAGAAGGCATTGAATGTGCCACTTCCAGCTTTGCCCATAAAATCTCCAGGTACAGTCCTTATCCTTTCCCATTTCATCATTTAACTTTTGCAGAGCCACACACAAAAGTATAAAAGTTCCAAATCTTGACTTGGAACAGTCTCTCCTTATGATGAGGAATATTTTACTCTGGAGTTTCTGTGAGAAAAAGAAATCAGCTTCCATCTTGCTTGAGGCATTCATGTGCTGTTTGTTGCAAGTTAGATTTCTCCAAATAATATCAGGATGGAGATACTCAAAGGTAGTGGGAGAGAAGAATCTGGTGATTATTAACTTCACATGTCAACTTGACTAGGTGAAGGGATGCCCAGGTAATTGGCAAAATATTATTTCTGGGTGGGTCTGTTGAGCATGTTTCTGAACGAGATAACATTCAAGTCATTGGATAAGTAAAGAAGATCAGCAGCTACAAATATGAGCAGGCATCATCCAATTCATTGAAAGCTCTGAACAGAGCAAAAAGGCAGAGAAAGGATTAATTTCCTCTCTCTCTCTCTCTCTCTCTCTCTTTGAGCTGAGGAATCCATTCTTTTCTGTACTTGAGCATTGGAGACCCTGGCTCTTGGGCCTTTGAATTCCAGAACTTTAATAAACCTGCTCTATCTATCTAACTAGCTAGTTCCCATTGGCACATTAACTAGTCTAATCCAGGAGGAAAGAACTGTTGAAATATTTCATAGTCAGGAAGGGAGGGATTGGTTAAATCAGTGGTCAGTATCTCTCAAGGTAAGCATGCAGAATTAGAAGAACAGGGGCAAAAGTGGTATTTTTAAATTTATCTGTAATCAAGGAATGGATAAAAACCCACAAATGAAAAGTGCCATCTATGAGGTACGTGCCTGTCTGGGAAAGAATGATGCAGCACAGAGTATGGATTCAAAGAGGGAGGGTCAAGGGCCACCACCAGAGTGAAGCCCCGAGTCTGTTCCTCCATTAGCTTTTACAGAGATTCACAAAACGGGGAGTCTACTAGTGGTTTAAGAGAAGGAGGGTCATCTTGGGGCTTCAGAACTAAAGTAGCTGACCTTGAAGGCATGTTTATGAAGCAGGGCATTTAGGGAGTCTTTTTGGACCCCAGGCAAGACTTGCCTTTCAGCAAGACAGCTGGTCAGGGCATTCCCTGACCTTAGACCTTGCCTAGGCACATATTAACTCGCTACTGGCAATCCCATCCTCCACAAAAAGTGTATAATTTTATCTGATTTCATGCTACCATTAATTTATTAAATACCTGTGTTAGTCAGCTTTTTGTCACTGTGACCAAAATACCTGGTAAAAACACCTTAGAGGAGGAAATGATTATTTTGGTTCACAGTTCCAGAGGTGCATGGTTGACTAAGTCCATTGCTCTTGGCCTGAGATGAGGCAGAACGTCACGGTGGAAGAACATGGTGGAGAAGAACTGTAGCTTTCTCAGCTGCCAGGAAGCAGGGAGTGGAGGGGGCATAGAGAAAATGAACCCTTCCAGGACACACCCCAGTGATCACATCCACCAGCCACACCCCATCTGCCTGCAGCTACCAATCAGTCTGTCCATTAAAACAGGGATGGATCAATTAGGTTACAGCTCTCATAATTGAATCATTTCACCTCCGAATATTCCTACATTAACACAGCAGCTTTTTAGGGACACCTAACATCTAAATGATAGCAATACACATATAGATCAATTAGATTGAGTTGTGGTAAATATCAGGAAAACGTGTGATAACGTATTGAGAGAGAAGTAAAGGAAAAGAAATGGAAATACAAGAGGATAAAAGCAAATGGCAACGTAAAGGTCCATTGGAGATGAACTGGAAACTCAGGAGGGGCACTGCTCAAGAAGAAATTCACACTTAATGAAATAAAGTAAAAGAATATGTGTCAGAATTTCAAACAGAAGTGAGGTGTGAGAAAGGTTCAAATCATCAACATCAGGTGCAAATTACGGAAAAAGGATAAATTTTTAAAAACTTAAAAATGACTACAGCCTTCCAGCAGTTTGAATTGATATTCATTCATTTCTTGACATAATTCACTTTATATGTGATTAGAAAGCTTTAAATGAAGGCATTCTTCCATTAGAAAAAACAATTTTTTGATATTTCTTAACTGTGGAATAATGATGATTGCCTTAAAAATAACTAATATTTGCTGAGCATTAACTCTACTACACATTTTTCATGCATCATTTATAATCTTTGCACACATCTGATTGAGTAGATACTCTTACTATTGTCAGTTGAAAAAATGATAGCTCATGGACTGAACCTATGTCTGATTGACTACAAATTCCACAGGTTAGTCTATTTTGTCCCATTATGGTAGGTCTGAAGAAAGTGTTCTCTCGCTAATGGTATACTTTTTTAGTATCATTACCCCACTACACCATTAGCCACTGATGGAAGAAATACTAGGTGTGTGCTCAAACAAAACAATGAAAAATAATTGAAGACAAAAAGCATAGCTACTGTGCTGAAATAGTGATTCATATACTGTTCTTGGCTTTTCCTTAGCCAATTATTGCACTGATTTACATGAGACTCCTATTTATGTAAACTTTCCAGATGCAAATGTGCAAATTCATGCACATGTTTCAAAAAATAAGCAATATGGGTTTGGTTATTCAGAAAAACTTGGATGGATATGAAATTATATAGAGAATAGACACAAAATCAAAATTCAATCCAGACAACCCATGCCCCAAAATGCCACCATATACTGTTTATGTTACTGTAGCCAACGAGTCAATGCATTGAGCTTGCCTACATGTGTGTACTTAATGTATTTTAGGAATAATACTCATTTCTGAACAAAAACCTACAAAGCATATTTGTCATGGAATGCTTGTGGCTTATGAAGTAAAAGGTCTATTTTATAACATTGAAAAAGAAAGTTGTATAGTATTTCAATGGATTTATGTTAGTCAGCTTTCCGTCATTGTGACCAAATTACCTGACAAGAAGAACTTAGAGAAGGAAAAGTTTATTTGGGTTCATAGTTTCTGAGATTCAGTCCATTACTGGCTGACTCCATGGCTCTGAGTCTGAGATGAGTCAGAACATTGTGGCAGAAGGGTATGGCAGAGGAAAACTATCAATTCAAGGCAGGAAATAGGCAGAGAATAAAAGAGAGAGAAAGATAAAAGAGCAAGGGATAAAATATAACTCCCCAAGTATGCGCCCCAGTGACCAACTTCCTTCCTGTGGATAAAATGCATGTCCCCACGCACACATTCATTTTCCCATTCATGAATTCAATTCATATTTACCAGCAGATCATTATGCATCTGATATTATGATAAGCACTGTAGAGGATTTAATTGGATAGAGTTCCTTCCTTTAAGATATAATGAGAAATGGATGGTTATGGAAGAGATCATGATGAGTAAAATCAGCTTAACCCAGAGAACTAAGGGTCGATTGTCTCCACTCATCTTTGGAGGTGGGGACTAGACCCTGGACAATGAGAAAGTTGGTCTAGAAACATGAGTTAAATTCAGATAAGATGTAATACTTTACAATCTAATACTATTTTTAGAGTTATAACGGGAAGGGGAAGGGAGGGACAAGGGAGGGTAATTGGGGGGGGGGGCACTCCTGGGGACAGTTGCAATGTCCAGAATATATACACATCTTATACACATTTTATATTGTTTTGTTAAAATCTTGTAAGGTTGCTCAAAATAAAAAAAATTAAAAAATAAAAAAATAAAAAAAAGATATAATGAGAAGTCTGGGTGCAGTGGAGCATCATGTTATTCCAGCTACCTGGGAGGCTGAGGCAGGAGGATTGTGATCAGAACCCAGCTTGAACAAATAACAAGATCCCATATCAATGTATGTAACAGGGCAGAGGCTGGCCAGGTGGGCTACATACATGACGTCCTTTCCCAACTTTACACCAAAAATTTTGTATGTTACATGGCCTCAAGGAAACAACGGTATTGCACTTCTAATTATGATTAATTATGACTGTTCACATCACATTTTGTGCTTTCCATTTCAAGACCTGGGCAGAATCAGCCTGAAGATATTGTAGATTGAACCACTACCCCAGGGAAATCCCTACGTTAGAGCCTGTGGGAGAAAGCATCAAATGCTTCTTCTCACTGGCCACTAAAATCTTGGAGCCAGCATTTTAATAATGATCATCATTATGCAGTGCTTACCTGTGCCACTTTATCTTGGCTTCCAAGTTAAACCATGCTCCTTGATAAGTTCTGTCTATCATTATTGCCAGCAGCAAATCTACCTTCTTAATGCTACGAAGAAATAATTTTCTAGAGCCTACTTATTACCACAGCTATTGATCTTTGTTTTAAAGAGAGATTAAGTTATAAAAAAAATTAGGGTATTATACAGATCTCAAAAGAAAACTACTGAATGAAAAGAATATTACAGAATAAGATGTATAATTTGTGTATTATTGGGTTTTTCCTCAAAACATGTAAAATTTTAAGCACATTTTATTTATGGTTACCTATGATTGTACATGAGAGAATGAAAACTAGATTAGAAGGAACCCCACGATGTTTTTGACAGCAACTGTATGGAGACAAGGAACGATTTGGAAATAGAGTATAAATGAAACTTCCACTTTACATTAAAAATATATGTATATTTAACATTTTAAATTGTGTTCAAAGATATGAAGCAAATATAGTGCTAACAATTCCTAATTCTGATGGAATCTAGCTAAATGTGTATTACAGTCTTTCTTTATCTCTACAACTTTAATAACTCAAATGACCATTAATTTTTAAAAACAAGTTTGAGGTGCTCATAGTTACAGAGTGTTCCTTAAACAGTGAAGTTTCTTTTGATAGAGTGGATTGTCCCTCCTTTTTAAAAACTACTGAAGCAACGTGCTATTAAAGGCAAAGATGAGCAATACCCTGAGAGAGTGGTAAAGTTTCAGTAAGATGCAAGCAAGCATTTGGGTTATTCATAGGAAGTACAGGAAATGTGCTGAAACCATTAGCAAAAAAATAAATTAGCCAACAAAAACAGAGCCTTAGTATGATCGTGCATGCTATGCTCACTTCATGGGTAAAATTAAATTTTAATATTGATTTCACCAATAACTATTCCATTTTGCAAAAGTCTAAAGAGTAAGTACAGCAGGAAAAAAACATGAAAATAATATTGGCAGCAAAGAGAAGTACAAAGGTTATTTGATGAAAGAGTTCTTTTCTGGACAGAATCCCACTTCCTGTTCTCTAAATTTTCTGTGAAATAAAAATGAATGCAGCACAACTCTGGTCATGTTGAAGAGTTATCGAATAGTCTCAGGAAAAAAGGAAAAGCAAATAGATTTATGAGTCAGTAGCTCAGCCAGTGGACTGAGAGTGATGCATTTCATTGTCATTCCTGAGGTATCAGCTCTTTAAAAACTTAACAACTTCCACACAAATCCTCGTAGAAGAAGTACTGCTAGACATTTTATCTTCAGATGGAGTGCTTCTTCAAATGTTTAAAAAGAGGATGATTTGCTGAAGCTGAGTGCAGATAACATATACTGGTGCAGATTTACTACAGAGAAGGCACTCTGAAAATCAGAGATAGGACCATGTACCCTGCTCCTCTTATCAGCAGCAGCTGTATCAGACAGCCCGTGGGTCTGGTTTATATTCAAATCTCAGGCTGAGCCAGCACAGACCACATCTTAGGAAAAATGAAAAGCTGTCTTTTCTTACTGCATTCCTATTTTCTTAATGCACCCTAGGTCCACTAAAGGGTTATTCAAGGTTTTCTGTCTTCCTCTGAGTACCAGAAGTACTGGAAAATAAGTGCTGAATATTGGTAATTTATTAATCCATGGAGAACATTTTCATATAGTGCATATAGAAAGAACTGATGTGCTCTCTTCATTGCTCTAATAAATACACATGAACAACGCATCTTTTTTGGGAGGAGTCCAAATACCTGAGACAGAGAAGTCTTGGTCTTGAAACACTGGATCTTCAAAGTAGACCACAGCCCTACAAGCCCCAACCTATCTCCTGTGATTCCTGACTTTAGTCATCATGGGATCTTATGGTTGAGAGCATTATTAGGTACCAGGAACTCTGAGAAAATTGTTAAATTTTTCTGTACCTGTTTCCTCATCAAACAATATCAGTGGACAAAGGCAGTCCTGGACTCTAAAGTTTCCTGCGAGGATTAAACGAGTTAATATACGCTTAGACATCATAATCAATGGCAGGCTCCTACCTTGGATTCTGAGTTAACTCTGAGTGAAGCAGAAGACATTATATTTAGGAGACACAAGTCTAACAATAGGCAGTCTTGGAAAGAATTCTTCTACCACCCTAGTGGTTCTTCCTCTCACCACTTTTCCCAGTGAGATTCAAGAGTTCACAGGTCAGAGGCCCAGATCACACTACTTTCTCCACTTTCTGCATGTATCTCAGGCGTAGGTCTGTTCTTCTATCTAATACTGAATTATGCTTTGAATACCATCCCAGTGCTCAAGTAACTCCAGTCAGATCAAAGTTAAGGGGCTAGAGTCCTGGCATTGGCTAGACCTCCCAAATAAACCCCAGCTTCTCCCTGGTTCCCAAGTGCCTCGAGCTAAGCCACAACTGCATGAACACACACAGAAATAAACATCTAATTAACAAGAAGCCCAGACAGCTGTGCAAGATGCATTTCTGGCTCTTTCAAGTATACCATATGCAAGGCCATATATTCTGCACATAAATTATATATCCCTTGCCTTTTAGTTCACTGATCCCTCTGCCTCTTTCATTCCTACAAATTCTTAAAACCAGAGTTTGCACTTGCTCCCTGTCACTTTGTGTGTTCCCATAGCACTCTGCAAATATTCTATCATTGCTCTGATCATGGACAATGTAGAATAGTACGCAGAATTTCACTGAACTCTGGTCCAGGAAAACAGTCATTAAAAAATCCCACCTCGGGCTGGAGCGATGGCTCAGCCTCTACGGCTCTTTCCTGGCATGTGCGAATACGCAGGTTCAAACCTGACTCCCTCTCTCTCTCTCTCTCATTCTCTCTTAAGAAAAGGAAGGAAGGAAGGAGGAAGGAAGGAAGGAAGGAGAAAGAAAAAGAAAGAAAGAAGAAGAAAGAAAGAAAGAAAAAAGAAAGAAAGAAAGAAAGAAAGAAAGAAAGAAAGAAAGAAAGAAAGAAAGAAAGAAAGAAAGAAATCCCACCCTTTGTGGTGTGGGAAACAGCTTGCTGTGAAGAATCACTCTTCCAACAGGACATGAGACTCCTGGAGAACCCTTACGTTTCCCTGGAATGAGGCCACACAAAGGCCCTTAATGCTCCTATTGTTGGTCTCAAATGATGAGCTCAGTTGTTTGTACACTCTGATCAATCAGCTTCAAATGCCCTCTGACCTGAGTCCATCGACTCTAGTCATCCTTCTCTCCTTCTTTTCTGAACTCGAGGTCACCTTTGGCTTTGGAACACAGAAGAGCTCTTCCTTAGGGGAGTCAGCAATCCTGGGGAAAATCACCGATCTGCAGTCCCATCAGCTCGTCCCGCCTCCCTGCACCTGCTGTTTTCTGGCCTTGTTTACTCTTCTCCATGCAAGAACAGCCCTCACTGCTTGATCATCCAGATGGCTTGGATCTTACAGATAGCCCTCCGTATTGCAGGGACCCTCTTCAATTACCACCGTGTGCACTTTCCTTGTATAATAATTATTATTCACAGTAAAGGCTTTCTTCACCTGAGCACAGTTATTTTTATATTCCTCTTCATTTTAATTATCTTTTTGATTTTCTATGTTCTTTACTAGAATATAATCTCTCTGAGTATATGAAGACTTGGTCACCTTCCTTCAAATAGAATTCAACAATTTATTATTAAGCATTTTCTAACTTTGAGCTCAAAGATTGAATACCTCAACATATCTTTTTGATCCTAAATACAGAATCAGAAACTTGGAACTGCAAACAGAGAAGAAAGAATAATTTTAAAATGTCAACAAATGGATAATAATATTAGACAGTAGTATCTTATGGTAGCTTGATCAACAGAAGCTGTGTATAAAAAATACTCCTGGAGCTAAAAATGAAAATAATTTTTGGTTAATTACATAGGAAAGGTAATTAAACCCTCAAAAATATTCTTATTAAGTACATCTATTAACATGATGAGACATTTATTTTCCATGTAATAGTACTTACTCGGATAAACTTGTGAAATGAAAATGATGACCTTTGCATGGTCGAAGAAATTTCACCCAACATACATGAGCTATAAGTCAGATTTTAAAAGTTACTCTGTCCCAGAGTATTGTACGTTCTAATTATGGTATTTCTTTTTTCCTTTATTGCATATTAGTGTTCAAGTTTATGTACCCTGTCTTCTGGATTTGAAGTTCTGTCTTCAAGGCCTGATTTCTATTTCCTACACAATATATTCTGTTGGTGATACTTTCAATAAATTTTTAATTTAATTCATTATGTCTTCAATTTTCAGGGGTTCTGGTTGATTTTTTTCAATATCTGTTTCTTCATTGAAATGATTTTTCATCTTCTGTATTTGCTCTCTTTATTTCATTCCTTATCATATTTTAATCCATTGAACATTTTAACAACTGTTTTTATAATCCTTCTCTAGGATTTCATCTACTTTCATATCTTTGGAATCTTTGTTGAGGGATTGTGAATTTGGGGAGGAATTGTGTTTGCCTGCTTCCTCATATTTTCATAGGTCTTGGAACTCGCGCATTAACTGAGATGAATTTCCACTCATCTTTTATATGTTCATCCTTTTGTGTGCAGTTAACTTTCTTCTCCTGGACTTCTATGTTTTTGATGAGTAGATGTTCATGAGTGGGACTTGAGGTACCTCTCTGGTTGTTCCTACTTGGGACTTGGTTATTGTATGTGGTCTTTATTATCCCAATGCTATCTTGAAGTATTGCCAAGGCTCAAGTGGAGCTATATCATGTGTGTGGGACTAATAGTCATTGTTGCTTGACTTAGCTGTAATTATTAGTTGGCATTAGGTCTCCACTCTATGAATTTGAAGTGTCCCAATAACTTTGTAGCACCTCTGACAGGAAAGGGGGGAGGAGATAGCAACAGCACTAAAGTTAGCAACAGACATACATATTTAAAATAAATGTCTGGTGTCCACTTTGACATCTATAACATTAATTGTTGCCTATGTAGGAATGGTGAGAGCCACATTTATTGTCAGTACCAATAACAGAAAACTGTGAACTCAAACAGGTGTTAAACAGTGAGCATATACTATATCATCCGTGTATTAGTAATAACAAGAACATAAATGGTATATACTAATGATAAGCTATATAATTCTATTAGTGTGGTTACAATACCTTATGAGAAAATAGGGCATTCAGGCAGGAAAGTTTGAAATACTTAATAAATGAATGAAGGAGAGATGTAGCAAAAGTCAGCTCTAGGGCCGAGTAATAAAAGTTAGCACTCGGCTTCTTTTTAATGGTGTCAATCTCTTTAGCAACGGCACCCTCTTTGGCTGCACCTTTATGATAATTGTCCCTTTACTGTCCAGGCTGTGAGTTTTTCAGATCTTTTAATTCTGACTCTTTTTATTCAAAATTCTCACTGAAATTCAATTCAAAGTGGCCAGTAATATCCATGCACCACCTGAATGCTAAATTTCCTTGAAATTTCTTCCACTTTGTAAACCAACACTTTTTTTTTTTAAAGAAAGAGGAAGAGAGAGAGAGAGAAAAGAAATTTTTGTTTAGTTTTTCACGTAATCTTCATTGCTCCAACACTTTGTTGTGTAGTACGTGGTGCTGGGGTTTGAACCCACATACTCACACATGTCAGGCAAGCACCGTAACTGCAGAGCCCCATAAACCAACACTTTTAAGCTCAGACTCCCACAAAATCTCAGGACAAGACAAAGTGCATCCCAACTCTTTGCCAAGAATTTTAACAAGGTATAATCTGTTAAGCTCCATTTGTAGCTTTCTATGCTTCTCTAGCTTACTCCTCCAATTATTTCAAACTCTCCTAAGAACTATTCCAAATGTGTTTCTACCTAGTCATGTATAAGAATACTATACAGTAGTAGCACAGATTTTACTTCTTGGTACCAAATTTTTGTGTTAGTTGGATATCTGATGCTGTGTCAAAATACTTGAGATAATCAACTTATAAATAGCAAAGGTTTACTCTGGTTCAGCTGGAGAGATTTCAGTCCACTATTAGTTGGTCCTGTTTCAGACATATGGTGAGGCAGAACATTATGGCAAGGATCCTGTCACAGAGCAAAACCTGTCATTTCAAGGCTAGGAAACCAAAGCGCGAGGGACAGTGGTCCTCCAATCCCCTTCAATGGCACTATCTCAATCATCTGAAGATCTCCTACTAGGCCACCCTTGGCTTCCACCATTTCCCAACTGTACCAAACTGGGACCAAGCCTTTAACCCATTGGCCTGAGAGACACTCCACATTCAAACTATAGCACTTATGGTGGGTATAAAGACAGAGCCGTTGTTTAGATTGTACAATTTTGCAAAATAAATCTCTTTTTATTCAGAAGTTTTTGTCCTAGTTTTAGCCCAGTGAATCCACAATGTTTCATAAGGTTCTCAAGAAACAGAATGTCATATTTCTTTGTGAAAAGGGCATACTTGTTCAAATCATTCATCTCTGGAAATGACTATTTGGAGAGGAAAGCCTCTGCTTTCACTCTGCGTGTTCAGACTATTTCATACATAGGAGAGTTACCATTAATTATAATAATACTAACCATTTCACTAGTTTGGTTTATAACTTTATCAACTACTTAATTAAAAGATTTAATAATGTAATAGTGCCACAAAACATTTAAAATAAGTTTTCTAATTACTTTTATTGAAAAGAAAAGATTCAGTCTGTTCCAATGTCATGGGGCACACTATAATTAACTTGGTCTCTTTACTAAGATAATGTTCAACTTTTTAAATGCAAATAAAGATTCAGAAAAATGTTCTTAATAAAGCCAATTGGTTTTAAAATCATGACACAATTTATGCCATGATTATTAAAATAAAATAACTTAAACATATGGGCAATCATTATTTTAGAAAATGAGTCCTGGTAGTTTACAAATAGTTTGGCTGAAATTTTAAATTTGAATGTATTACAGGTTTATTCCTAGAGGACTAATAAACTTCCAATGAAATCTCACTATTTTCAAAGACCTAAGTAATCTATCATAGTGAATATTAACCAACACTTCCCTTACCTTGCGTATCAGAAACTCATAAAAATTAAGCAGGTACACATGAAAAGTGTTGCATTTTCTACCAAAAAGATGATGTTTAGATAGCATAATTTTGAAGTTTGAGTATTGCTATAAAAACATATCCCAGTAGATAAGCAACTTTTTATTTACATATAGACAGACAAACAACAAAAGACTCCATGGTCCCTTCTTAAAAGCTGCTCTGGTAGGATTAATTTCAATACTGACTGGAAATTGGGTGTGAATCTAATCTACTATCAAGCATCAAGAAAATCTCCAGGCTGTGCTAATAATGCTGGCATTAATGCTCTATATTCCTGATTGCGTTGCATAGTAGGGATCTTGAACAGGAGAGTAAAGAATCCAGTAAGAGCAGAGTCCTCTCTCATGTTACTCTGTACCAAAGTAGAGTTAGGAATACCACTGTAGCTACAGTGAATGGTCTTGTTCACACAGTGGTTTTCCTTTAAAGGTCAATTTTAGAAATATTTTACATGCCTTCTTTCTTTCAAACTAGAAAATTAGTATCTACTAAAAGGCCTTTCATAAAAGAAAATAGCAATTTCATGGATCATTCATAGATCATAGTATTATTTCATGTAGTTTTAGTACTTTAAATCAAAGAAGATTTCTTGCTAGCCTTTCTACTATATTCCTGATCTTTAGCACCTCTGTACTGTGAATAGGAATTTCTAATTCCTAACTCTAAAATGCCAAACTCCTGAAAAAGCATCCTTTGTGAGGGGTAAGTTAATGAATTACTATTCTCAGAGGCAACATGACACTCGTCTGGATTCAGAGTACATTGAGAAGAGAACTCTTGAGTTTGAAGAGGAAAAATTATATGCACAATATATGCACAATACCATGCAACTGTCTTAAGTGTGAAGAGGCTGCCTCACTGTGAATCATCCCTTTAAAAAGACTGGAGTGGCTGGAGCTGATGATGAAAAAAATTCTAAGATTAGGGATATGAATATGAGTGTAATTCTACCAACACTGGATATTCTTGAAAGAATGATGGTGATCTTTATACCTGTGCATGGATAATCCATCCAACATACAGGCCTCTCAGGTCCTTGGCCTCCTTTATTCAATATTGTCCCCTAAGTCACTTGTCATCAAAACATTCCTTTACCAAGAACTAAGCCTTTTCCTTAAGATATTGATCCTAACATTTTCTGTGAACCTCAACCACTTCAAGTCTTATGTTCCTCTTTATCCGTCTGAGATTGTACAATTCCTTCCTATGTTGACTTCTTGCATACAGCTTCAACTTCCTTTCTGTTCTCCGTCTTGGTAATCCTAGTTGTGTCCAAGTCTCCAACTTTCTTCTCCCAGCCCAAACTTATGTGGTTGGTTTCATTTTTTTCATTCATAACCACCAACCTAACCCTGTTGGGCCCTTTCTGTAACCAAATTTCTCTGCGGAGAAATTGTACCCTTAAAACCAAATTCATGCATGTCCTTAAATCAGGTATACACTTAGCAAAATGGACTTATTTCCACCAGGAATTTCTTTTAAAATTGTTGAAATGTAGCCAAAGTATTCCAGTGGATAAATAACACTGCTTTTAGTTAACGTTATATCAAAAGAGGTGGGAGAGAGAAGGGGGTCAAAAACTATAACATTCAGCTCTACAAAGTTTTTTTTCAACATTTAAATACAACATAAAGTAGAATTTGGTTCTGAATCTGAAACTCCATCAAATGTAAATATAACATGTACAGGTTATATCAACAATATTACCTGCCCTATCCTTATACTTCAGGCTGTACCTCCAGTGTCCTACTATGTTGTTGTTTTTTTTTTTTCAATTTTTTCTGCAGTCTTATAAGATGACAATGTCACATGGTCTCCTCTTTTCTTCTCTAGCATAACCTTCTTTATTCTCACTGTAGGCTGATGATATTAGTTTCTATTTATAGAAAAAATAAGGCAATCTAGAGAAACTTGCCAAGCTGCCCCCCACACCACCTATATACTTCTTCCCCATGTTGCGTACACCCCACCCTTTGCCAGGTTTCATCCTGCATGGACAAAGCATCCATGCTTCTGTTCATTCTGAGTTTCCCTTTGACACCAAGACACACAAATTCAATATGAATAAAGAAACAGATTCCAGATTTCCTGTTGGCTGCCACCTGATAAAAACCCATTTCCCCCCACCTACTTACAGACACTGCTCCTTCCTGAATCACTTATTTTTCCCTCCCTCTAGAATCATTTCCATCCACATGACAGCAATGATCTTAATTGCACTTTAAGATTGCTTATTCTGTTGCAAGCAGGCTTGATCACTAATTTAACCCTTATAATAATCCATCAAGAATTATAATTTGATGACCATCCACTTTTTCAGATGAGAATCCTGAGTTCAGACAAACTTGCCCCTGCAGCAGAAATAACAGGGTATATAGAAGTGCAATTTTAAATGTTCCAAGTAAAGTGTGGTGGCTCATGTCTATAATTCCAGTGATTCAGGAGGCTGAAGGAAGAGAAGGCTCAGCAACTTAGCAGGACCCTATGCACCTTAGCAAGACCCTGTCTCAAAATAAAAATAAATAAATAAGGGTGGGAATGAATCTCATTGGTAAAATGTACCTGGATTCATCCCAAGTACCACAAGGAAAAAATCTGTCCTGCTGACATTGTGAATGGTACTTCACCTACCATAGTCAAGGAGAAAGTGTATTCAATGATAAATTGAATACAATAGTTATCCTGATTGGTTCCGGTCCTCACAATAATAGAGTACTGAAGTTTTTCCTTAAACTAGATTTCCTAGAAAAAAAAACAATTTTTCTGTTAATTCTTGATATGCTGATATTTGAAGACATGTCACATTGTTTATGAACATGAATTTGAGAAGCATTCAAAAAATCGTAGGTTTTCAACCCCTCAGCAGATGAATGCACACTAAATCATCCTGATAATTTTACATTTTTGTTGTGTTTTATGTTTGACAAATATTGCCTTCTAAAATCTGACTGACTCACTTGCAAAATTTTAAGTACTTTTTTTCCTAAAAGCATTTCTGAGTCTCCGTTGACAGTCATGTGTGAAGGTCCTGCTTAGCTACTCTCCTGCACTTTGCTTCAGAGCACGCACACATGTTGTCTGAAGCCACACCTTTTCTAGAACAGGGCCAGCTGAGCCCTCGGTTTCCCTCCACTTGGCTCCTCATCTAGATCTCATGTGGTGACCCCGTTCTTTGGCTTTATCAAGTTATCTAAGTCATGGCCAACTCTGTTTATGCTGACAACAGTGGTGAAATCTGATTTCAAATTATGCAGTTGACAGGTGGAAAATGTCAAAATTTGGGGTTCTGTCAGGTGGCAGCCATCAAGAAATCTGAACTCTGTTTCTTTATTCATATTTATTTAATATGTGCATCTGCATTTTCCTGAATATTCTGATACTCCCTGACATGCAAACCAACCATCTAAGTTTAATTTTTCCCTGATTTTAATTTTTTTCATGATTTTTGTTTGTACAACACTAATTCCTCTAGAAAAGAAAGCTTTTCAACCAAAGAAACCAAATTTCTAACATGCAACGGTCAACTTTGATTCATATCTATGCTTCTAAAGATAAAATAATGGATTGATTTCAAATTAACGTCTCTTCTGGACCCTTTAAATAATGTTAAGGAAGAAGATTACTGTTATTTTAAGGACACTTAAAATAATAAGACATGGAATTCCTTAGAATTTTAATAATGATGCTTCTCAACATACCTAATAACATGAAAATTCATCAGGTTAAAGAATAAAATATTATTTAATAAAATATAAAGAAATTGTTCTCAGTAATAGGCAAGAGGGACAGAACCATGGTCCCTGAGGGAAGGGAAAGAAATGAGAGGAGTCCTCTGCCGCCCGCCTTTCAGTCTGAGCGTTTTTTCGAATTACCTTGCAAAGAGTGGGATCTGAAGCAGACAGAGGACAACACTCATTTTAACTGAGGAGACAAAATTGAGGACACCCAGACTCAACACAATACATTTGTGTGGCACACTATTCCAGAAGGAACTACATAAAGAATTTCAGAAATTTGCATAATGACCCCCATTCCGAGAGTTTTCAAAAACATTTGAGGTTGTACTGGCCACATACTTTCCATATCTGAGAAAGAATGGAAATCTACCTTTATTAGTTTGCTACAACTGCTGTGACAAAGTGCCACAAAGAGTGCTTAGAACAAACTGGCTTTTTGTCTTGGAGAGGGAAGGCGAGAGGTCAGAGATGAAGGTGTTGGGAGGGTGGATTCCTTCTACGGACTGTGAAGGAAAACTATGGAATGCCTCTCTCCCAGGCTGTGTCCAAGAACTTTTCAGTGACTATTATAAAACATTGCTAAGAGAAGTAAAAGATAATTTTAAATAAATCAATAGTCATATTTAAAATCAAATCACTCCATATTAAGATATTAATTTTCCTGAGATGCATATAAAGATTGAATACATTATAAAATTCCTGAACACTGTTTTGTAGGAACTGATTGTAAAATTTATATGAATAAAATAGACCTAAACTATCCAAAGCAAGTTTGAAAAAATAATAAAATGTAGGAGGAATTATAGTGCCTGATTTCAAGACATGGCATTAAAACATTTATTATTATGACAACTTGGTATTCCTTTAAGGAGTAAAAACAAGACAAAATAGAAAGTCCAATAACAAACATCCTCTTCTATCATTAATTACATTTTAGCAAAGATGTCAATAGAAACTGCTATGGATTGACCTGTACTTCACCAAAATTCATTCATACTCCTCCATGTGAAAGTATTTCGAGGGAGGGCCTGAAGGGTGATAAAGGCTAAATGAAGTCACAATGATGGGGCCTTAATACTAGAGGACTAGTTCCCTTCTAAGGAGAGAAACAAGAGACACCAGCTCTCCCTACCATATGAGCAAGAAGCAAGAAGGTGGCTCCCTGCAAGCTAGGAAGGAGTCCTCACCAAATTCAAACCTTGCTGGACCTCAATCCTAGACTTTGCCTCCTAAGCTCCAAGTAAATGAGCATTTATTGGTTAAGCCATGTAGTCTGTAGTATTTTGTCAAAATTCAAAAAAACTAAGGCAGAAACTCCATAGCGAAAGACTGATCCTTTCGATAAATGTTTTTGAAACAACTGTATATCTGTCTTTGTGAACTTTATCTCTTACCATTCCCCCAGAATAACTTCCAATACACCATCAAGTTAAATTTATTATCTAAAACCATGAAACTTTCATAATAAAATAGAAAAATCCTTTAAGACTTTGTATTGGATAATAAGGTGGGGTACAAATCTATCAAAATATAAAATAGAAAGCTACAAGTAGGCCAAAGATTTCATGGGTCAAAGCCATCTTGTTGGTACATTTTAGTTGAAAGAAAAATAAATTATGTCATGCTTAAGCTGCTGATATTTTGGCCTCAGTTACTAGAAGACAAAATTTAGCATAACTAATAATAATAAAAATACTCTGTACTTATTAATTATTCATGATGATGATTACAAATAAACTTTAATATAATTTTTTGATATAGGACCAAATGCATAATAATCAAAAATATTTATAAGTATATAGGGGAAATATTTTTAGTTTCATCTTAAAATAAGACTTTCTTGAAATGCAAAAATTTGAAATAAAAAAATGATCAGAATGTGTGTGACACCCGCCACACCCCAGAATGTCTGAGAATGTACCTCTCAGATCTCCAACAGCAGAGCTGACAGATGGCCCCACATGCTGCATTATGAAATCCATCACCTTATTTATGCCAAAGCAATAACTCTAACAGGCTGTTTGCAGACAATATTGAGCACTGACAGGATACTAATGTACGCCTATTCTAGAAAACACAAGGCTTCTCTCTTGGGCCGCATCAGATGCAATTCAACATGTTTATATCCAATCTTGCTTCCCTTTCTCTTTCACTCTGGCCGAATCTGCATCGGTCAGGATCTGATGGTTCTACCAGCCTCTCCTGTGTTCCTACCCATTTTCTCTCATAGACAATTCCTCTATGACATTTTTGATGATTTAATCTTCCTTGCTACTGGATTCTCAGAGTACCTGAAATAACACCTCCTCTTCCTTTCTCCACATCTCTACTTCCTTTACTTTCTTTCTCTTCCCTTACTGAATAATTCAATCCTATCCTAAAGTCATTTTGTAGGGAAGATAAAGATAAATGTCAACATAGACATGTGATGTGCAGAATCCTAATGGAGTCTGTACCAGGCTCCATCCACAAGGTGTGAATAAGGAGTTAACTTGGAGACAATGAGCCTGGCACAAGTTTTGGGCGCAAATGGTTCAGGAGGGCATCTACATGAGAGGGACAGCTCAGCATAAGAAGTCAGAGCCCAGAATAAGGAGGCTATAAAGAAACAAACAAGCAAGCAAACAAACCGTTAAATAAAGTCTAAAACAAGTAAATATGTCAGCAGGTTTGCATTTGCACATACATCCCCAGCTCTGTCCCCTGAAAAGGACTGAGGGACCAACCCTCCCTCACAACAGCCTTAAGCACTCTGAGCCACAGACCTTGGCTTTTACATGTCTTGCCTTCTTAAAGAAAAAGTAAATGCTTCTTTAGAGAAATAGCTGAATCCAGGAATGAAGTAGTGAAGTTCAAGACGAGCCTGCTATTTTTGGTCAAAAAACAAACCAAACAATTGCTGATAAAATAACAGGGACATGCCAGAATTACAAAAAAGCCAGCTTAGATGATCATCTGGCTAGATCTTGGGAAATGTGAGCATAAACATAATAATAACACATTAAATTTTAAAATCATCTATGAAAATATAATTCAATTATCAAAGTTTGGTAAGAAACAGAGTAGTTGCCTATGACTTAATACAAGTGGAAGAAGAATGAGTTGACTGTAACAGGAGACAGGCACACAACTCCCAAATCCAGTGAGCAAAACGAACCTTCTCAGAGATGGGGCAATTTAAAATGTGTGCAACTACCCAAGGAACACAAAGCACCATTTATGCTATATTCTATCCCTACCAAACATGGAAAAATGGAATCCAATCTCAAGGAAGCAGAGGACATATGAGAATTGAAAATATTTTACTAAGTAACTGGACTGTAGTTTTAAAAAAAATACCAAAAATGGTAAAGAAAAACTCAGTAACTGGAGCCAGAGCAGTGGCTTAATGGTAGAGTGTTTGCCTGACATGTGCAAGGACCCAGATTCGAACCCCATCACCACATACACAACTAAGTGTTGGAAAACAAAGGCCAGATGGAAAAATAAATAAAATTGCTCGCATTCTCCTTTCTCTACCTCTCTCCCTCTCTTTCTCTTTTAAAAATAAAGAGAGAGGAAGGAAGGAAGGAAGGAGAAGAAAAACTCAGGAACTGCTCAAGACTAAAGAGGCACAACAACTAAAATGAAAGTCTTGCTTCTGAGTTTGAGCTTATCTCGATTGGGAAGATGGTTAGACTTGAACAGGCACGATGACTAGGTGGTAGAAAAGTGCTAAAGCTATTTGAGTAATTTGTCAGAGTGTTGTGGTATATGCAGAGAACATTCTTGTTTGTAGGAAATTCTCTTAAAGCTTTCAAAGGTGTTAGGATATCAGATTGGCAGTACCCTTTCTAATGATTCAGGAGAAAAAAACAAACTTGTTTTTATTTGCAACAGCTTTGTAAATTTAAGATTGTTCTAAAAAATATTTGCAATAAAATTGACAAAGGGGAACAAAATATTACATGGAGAAGTGACAGCCTCTTCAACAGATGGTGCTGGACAAACTGGTCTTCCACCTGCAGAAAGTTGAAATTAGACCCATATCTTTCTCCTTGAACAAGAATCAAATCAAAATGGATCAAGGAGCTTGGTATTAAACCAGTTACATTGCAACTGATAGAAGACAAAATTGGTCCAACACTTCAACATTTGGGAGTACGCAAAGACTTTCTCAACAGGTCTCCAAAAGTGAAGGAAGTAAAGTCAAAAATCAGTGAATGGGATGCCATAAAGCTAAAAAGCTTTTGTATTGCCAAGGAAACAGTCAAAAGAGTCAAGAGGTTTCCTACAGAAATGGAGAGAATCATGGACTATGATTCCTCAGACAAGGGTCTCATATCCAGAATCTATAAAATCCTCAAAAACATCAACTACAAAAACACCAACAGCCCAATTGATAAATGGGCCAAAGAGCTAATTAGAGACTTCTCACCAGAGGACATTGATCAAGCCAATGAATACTTGAGAAAGTGCTCTAAATCACTAGTAATCAGAGAAATGCAAATGAAAACCACATTAAGATATCACCTTACACCAGTCAGAATGGCAAAGATGAAGAAAATAAACAATAATAGATGCTGGAGGGGCTGTGGAGAGATAGGGACACTAACACATTCTTGGTGGAGCTGCAGACTGGTACAGCCCCTCTGGAAAGCAGTATGGAGAATTCTCAAAAAACTAGGATGAGTCCACCATATGACCCTGCTATTCCACTCCTGGGTATCTT